>JAJHUR010086418.1:0-35059 GCA_027495735.1 Lutjanus campechanus
TGTGCGTGTGTGCGTGGAAGAGACAGGTGTGTGTGTGTGTGTGTGTGTGTGTGTGTGTGTGTGTGTGTACGCACATGTGTCTTTGTCTGCGTGTCTGGAGAATGTGTGTGTTTGTGTGTCTCTGCATGTGTGCAAGTGTGTCTGCTTGGAATTATGGTTGCCCTTGAGATAGAAGTCAACCTTTGAAGCTGCAAACTGCCTCCATAAGCACCTCTAAAGTGGCTAAAAAACTGTTCGGTAAACTATTTCCACAGTACTGACTGAGTCAAAACCAGATAAAATGTTTGTGTGCTTTTTAAGCCGAGATGACATCTGTAGTTTTGGATGCAATCAACTTTAGCTTGTACTGGTGGATTAATGGAGCTCTACATTCAATTCAAAGCTAATCCACTCAAAGGAGTCTTACATTTCTCTGATTTTTTTTTTGTTGCACTTTGAGCTTTGCTTTGCTGATGTAGAGGTTTTGATTTGGGAAAGAGTGTAGTGAAATTGCTGAAATGTTCAATTTGCATTGTGTCCATTTGTATTGCATGAAGAGTCTAATTAATACTAACTGTATCTACAAAGTGACACAAAGTATAAACGATCAGATACAATTCAAAGTCCAACAGCAACTTTTTGAATGGATCAATAGTCCCCCTGCCTTTTTCCTCCATGACAATAACCACTCCTTTGAACTCAGCGAGAGGGACTAGCTTTCCAAGACTTTCAAAGCTTGCTGCTGCCTTTGCCACACTCGGGGCAGAGATCATCGCAGCTTTTTTTATTTGGTCATTTCTGTCCGAACTTAAGCGCCAGTCAGTAGAATTGTATCTTGGGACCTCAGATACACTGGCCTTAGATGGACTTACACTGGCCGTCTCTACAAAGATAGAGCACTTCCAAGAGACAGACAGGCTAAAAAAGACAAAGATGAGATTGATCAACCACCTGAAAGTTTCTGCAAAGCTCCCTTTGAACTCTACAGAGATCATTCTTGTCTCTTCACCTCTCTAGAATACATTGGCCCCTTCTGTTACCTGATAGTACTTCAAATGGTGTCTGGTGTTTGGTCTATCACAAAGGTAAGTGTCTCTGAGGTGTCCCTGACTATTCACTGCTTTGTTCTGTAGACTGTACTATTGCCAGAGTCAAATAACTAAAAATCAAGAAGTAAAAAGAAGAAAAAAAGTGAGTCCTTAGACAGTTTATTCTAGGTTGATCAGCAGATATACAGTGCCTATAAAAAGTATTCACCCCCTTGGATGTTTTCCCTTTTTATTGCTTTTATAAATGTAATCACGGTCAATATAATTTGGCTTTTCTGACACAAAAATGTATTTATTTTTTTAAAATATGCAATGCAAAATAAGTGATTGCATAAATATTCACCCCCTTTAAATTGACTGACCTAATTCAACAGAGGTCCAGCCAATTGGTGCTTGTAGTCTCACAATTAGTGAAACGGAGATCACCTGAGTGCAGTGAATGTGTCTCAAGTGATTGTAGTAAAAACAGTTGTGTCTGGAAGGTCCAGTCACTGGTTAATCAGTATTTGTAGCTACAGTTACACCATAAAGACAAAACAAGGCTTCAAGCAACTCCAAGAAAAGGTTATTGAAAAGTATAAGTCAGGAGATGGATACAAAAAAATTTCCAAGTCACTGAACATCCCCTGGAGTTCAGTTAAATCCATCATTGAGGAATATGACACGTGTAAATGTGCCTAGAGCAGGACGTCCTCACAAACTGAGTGACCATACAAGGAGACAAGTGAGGGAGGTCACCAAGACACCTGTGATACTCTGAAGGAGTCAAAAGCTTCAGCAGCTGAGGTAAGAGAGACTCTGCAGACAACAACTGTTGCTCAGGTTCTTCACCAGTCAAAGCTTTATGGGAGAGCGTCAGAGAGAAAACCACTGTTGAAGAAAGCTCATTAAATCTTGACTAGAGTTCACCGAAAGGCATGTGGGAGACTCCATGGACAAGTGGAAGAAGGTTCTTTGGTCTGATGAGACCAAAATGGAGCTTTTTGACCATCAGACTAGATGCTATGTTTGACGGACACCAAACACTGCACATCACCACAAACACACCATCCACACTGTGAAGCATGGTGGTGGGAGCATCATGCTGTGGGGATGCTTCTCATCATCAGCAGGCCCTGGAAGGCTTGTAAAGGTAGAGGGTAAAATGAATGCAGCAAATATTGGGAAATCCTGGAGGACAGTCTGATTCAGTCTGCAAGAGAACTACGACTTGGGAGAAGATTTATTTTCCAGCAAAACAATGAGCCGAAGCATACAATGAAAACTACACAGAAATGGTTTCAAGACAACAAGGTGAAGGTTCTGAGGTGGCCGAGTCAAAGCCCAGACCTCAATCCAATAGAGAATTTGTGGCTGGATTTCAAAAGGGCTGTTCACGCCTGATCCCTGTGCAACCTGACAGAGCTTGAGCAGTTTTGCAAAGAAGAACAAGAAAAATTGTAGTGTCCAGATGTGCAAACCTGATTGAGACTTGTCCACACAGACTCAGAGCTGTGATTGCAGCCAAAGGTGCTTCTACTAAATACTGACCTGCAATCATTTATTTTACATTATATAATTTTATTTAATTGACATTACTTTGTAGAAATCTGTTTTCACTTTGACATTAAAGAGTTTTTTTTATAATTTTTTTTTTTTTTTTTTTTTGCAGAAAGTGCCTAATTATATTGACGATGATTCCATTTATAAAAGCAATAAAAAAGGAAAACATCCAAGGGGCTGAATACTTTTTATAGGCACTGTAACATGCAGAATTTGACCAATGGCCAAAAGACTGAGGTTAGGGATAAAAAGTGGAAAAGGAGGCTTAATACCAGGCAAGCAGCAGAAAATGTGGATGGATTAATTGATTGATAAATGGTGAAGCCTGGGTGAATCTATATCAATAAAAGAAAACATCAAAAAATAATAATCCTTTAAACCATAATTTAATCTTATTGGACCAATACTGTAGATGAAGTGACATCAGAGATTGAGGCTATAGATTGAGACGTGTAGGGGAAAATGTGTAATAACATATTTTAAAAGAGAATATGTGTATTTTCCTATTGTTATCAATAGAGTTAGTTTCTTACCAGCAAATTTTAGAGACCATCAAAGGAACAATGTCATAAAGGCCTGAGTATGCTTCAAACAAAGTGCTGGTCAGTCAACTCCTGACACTTGTACAGCCATTTTTGAAGCACACAATTTGACAAGCATGCCTACGTTAATCAGCTGCTGGCCAGGTATGGGGCAATAGAGAGTGAGCAGGGTTTGGACATTCTCAAGCTCTTTTTTCTTTTAGCCACATCATAATTTCTGTCTCTTTTTGTGCATACGACAGATTGAAACACCATGAATTTTGTTTTGAAGGATGATGCCATGGCCCTCTCTATAACATATAATATTTTCTCTCAAATGCAACCACCTTTGCCTTTAGAAATGGTCAGACTACACATCTTACAACGTTGTTCATTTGTAGCATACTGAAACCTTGAGGCACTTTCAGAAGAACTTGTGAAATTCAACTATGATATATGCTGACTCCTCCAGGAATGCAGTTTGGTAACATTTTGTTGACCTCGGAGACAGGACCAGTAAAATCATTGTGTCATGGTAAGACAAACTGATTACCAGTGTGGAGACTTAGGGTATTTATGGGGTATTTTAGTCACAGGTATTGCCTTATTGTCTTTCTGGGAAGGCCTACCGGCATTTTCTACATTTACTGTATGCGTTCCTGCAAAGAGGAGCAGCCTCACGTTTGCAATATATGGATGATACAAATATCTTTAAAATCTGACACGAAGTGAACCCTGGCTAAACCCAATATATAGCAAGCACAGATGCCTGCCTGCCTCCTTATCTTGTTGCTGTCGTTACAGGAATGCTTCCTGCACCGTGAGAGTCTGAACTTTAAGTGTTCTGAGAACAAAAGTATTTGTTCCTTTTACTCTGGAGGTTGTATAACTGCTGATACACAGTAATGCTTCAGCATACTCACTATCTGTTGCTCCCTCACTCTCCCTCTCTGTGTATATCTCTCTCTCCCTCATGGTTGGAGTTTGACCTGAGGGTTTTCTCTTTGCAGCGTGCTGAGGTTCTGATTGGAAGCCAGGATAACTCGAGCCCTCCCACTGTCTTTCGTGCAGAAATCAGGCGGATTGACACTGAGAGGGTCATCCTTGTGTATCTGTAAATGTATTTTGTGTGTGTGTGTGTGTGCGCGCGCGTGTGTGTGTGTGTGTACAATTGTGTGAGGAAATGTGTTGCGCGCACCTGTGAAAGTCTCCTTTAGAGAAGAGAACTTGAATTCACACAGACACATAGAAACATGCAAAACCCCGTACTTAAATGGAATCTTAAAATTGTGTACATTGTTATTATCAGCCTTTGATGTTGAGCACATTCCAGGCGTTATTTTAATATTTAATGGAAATGATCACAGGTCAGACATCAGAGAAGCAGCAGGGAGGACCAGTGCATACAGGCAGAACCTGAAGCCAGTGAGTTCACTTAGCAGTTAGCAGACTCTTGCAATCAACTTGTATGAACTAAAGGGGAAAATGTGCTGAGGGTTACACCCTGAAGAAGGCTGTTTTGTGCCGCTACATGTAGATTGTAACCTTTATTTTAACATGTTCAAGCACTGTCTATGTTTTTAAAATTTCACCATGAAATAGGCATCTGAATAACGGCTTTTTACATTTTTGCCATAAGGGTGCTTTGGATCTTGTTTCTTTTTAAACTTTTTTGTTCTTATACCAAAGAGCGCCTTCATTACACTTGTTTGAACTTCTGAGCTCTCCAGACTTTGTCTTTTCAGAGTTGCTGATTGTTGGAGTAGCGGAAGACAAACAAAAAACAGTTTTGGTGAGTTTCATTTTGTTTCTGTCGAGTGTTTTATGATGCTAAAATGACTGTTTCTGTAAATGGAGTCTGGTGGCTCTGGCGAGAGCAATAAATTGGCAGTTTCTGAGGTTCTTACTCTTTAACAAAAATGTCTGTCTCTGAAGGGTTCTTTTCCATAATTTTGTCAGACACTCAGACAAAAACAAACCATTTTGGTGGACGTAATTTGACTATTCACAATTGTTTTCTAAGGATTATATGGCAGCATGTTTCGCGGCTGATGGCTGCTGCCAGCTCTCAATATTGCACCAGTTTCAAAAATCGTTGCCCTCATTTTCATCACTTAACCTAAAAAAACAAGGGTAAATAGGGTCTGGGCTGAAAAATACTGAAGTTAATTTGTGCATAGTTTGTGAAGACAACAATTACAACACCAGTAAGGCTGAAATTTTACAGCCATTTGTTTTTTGCTTTTTATGCTTTTCTGATTTCTGCACATGAGAAGCTTCAACAAATATTTCCAGTTTTTGGCAGCTGTCATTATGATTTGTTTTTGTAAGACCTGCCTTGAAAGCCCATTTTGCTCTAACATATCTGACATGAATAATGTGCTGTAACAAGAGCAGGAAAACTATTTTTCAAGTCAAAATGTAAGAGTTGCTCTTATATAGTTAAAGTTTATTGTATTTTGTGTTTGCTGCATTGTTTGCTGTTGTACAGAGGCTGTTGTTAGTATAGAGCTCTATCTATTCTGACCCCTAATGATCTCTTAACATAACGCAAAATGATCAGTCTATGGAGAATAATTTTCTCTTTTAACTGAAGGAATTGAGGATGAAAGCAGATTTCTGTGTGTCGATGTTTTAGAAATGTTAGTTATTTAGATAAATGTTAGTTACAGTGATGCACAGCTTACCATAAGTTCATTTGTCAGTAAAACTTTGGGTAAAATTTCACCATTATAACACCACAGGTTTTAATGTCAGGACTGTGGTCAGGTTTATGGCTACAGTGGGCTCAGATTGCTGGTGTTTTAAAAACAGGTTTATCTGACAGAATATCCAGTCTTTGATAACAACAGTAGACTACATCAGAATGTGTACATCAGACAGTATAATTAAGAGTTACATGTAATCTTTAGTTTTCTCTCATAATTCATCATTAGTCTGCTCTGTTGGCATCAAAGTTTTGCAGTATTGCCAAAACTAGATACTGTAGATGCTATTAATCTGTATTCATACATAATTCATATTATTTTTTCTCATTGTCTGTATGTGTGTTGACAGTCATGATCTGTGTTGTTAAATACCAGGCCTTATCCAGACCTTTCTGAGAAAACAGTGAGGAATCTCTGTCTTGGTCGCAGAGAATCCCTAAAAGGAGTCATAACAGGAATCTTGGAACATCCCAAATCTGTGACAAGTTGACACTGCTTCATTTTAAAAGAAAACCTGTCTTAAAAGGCATTTGGACTGACAACAGCCCTGACAAGGTGAGAGGCTTCGTTGGTGGAAGACGTCTTACTTCAGACACTTGAGAAACAATGAAATATGATACAGGGAGTCCAGTTTGAGTAACAGACCTGTGAATCTGAAGACTTATCAGATGCCAAAACTCTGCACAGTGGTTTGTAACAATCTGACACAGGATTTTACAACTTTACAAGCTGTCACAGTGGCCGCCATTTTATCTTAGTACATTAGTAAGTTACAATCCAGTAGTGAGAAATAATATTGAACTATAAAAGAGTTCTTTCGCCAAAAGCCATTTTCATCACTCTTTGCAAAGTCTCAGTATTGTTAAGTGTAATTTTCCTTTAAGCAGTCATAGATTAAAGTTTTGCCTTTCTCCTCTGCCACTCACACATCAACTCAGCCAACAGGAGTTTTGTGACATGGCAATAACACTTCCCCATTGTGTTTTTCTTGATAGCTTCCATTGTCTACCTTTCCCCTTTTCATCAGGAGGAAGCAAGAAAGGAAGACAAGGAAAGTAAAAAAAAAAAAAAGGATGGGGGGGCTCATTACAGCTTAGGGGATTGCTGTCTTTCTATCTGCCTCTCTCTATCCCCTTGATTTTTAAATCCCTCATGCTTGCCCTCGCCCACCCCCCCTTCTTGTTAGCAGGACAGGCTTTGTATTATAGTGACAAGTCAATGCGTGTGTGTGCGGGTGATTGTGTATGTGTGTTATAGGCAAAGAGAGCGAAAATGTGTGCGGACTTACAATGTCTGTCACATGTATATGGGGGGGGGGGGGGGGGGGGGGGGGGTGCATCTCCCCAAACTGGCCCTGATAGCTACCCTCATTCCAAAAGCAATCAGGGGCTCTGTGGTTTCCTCTCTGTCTTTCAATCACACCCTCCATCACTGATGTAATTTGTCATTAGCAGAACGAAGAAACTTTTAATTGAGTCTCAACTGTTTGGGAGCAGATGACAACTCCTTCCCCATCTCATTTGTGCTGTTTTTGTTTGCTTTGTTTTTGTTTCAGTGTAAAAGAATAACCTTTGTTTTTCTTCATATTTGATTACCCCTTCGTGGTTGTGCGCGTGTGTGTTTGCGTGTTTGACACTCAAACGTGTGTGAGTCCATGCGTGCGCACTCGTACTCAGGGTTGAGGGTCTGGGTGAATCTCTGGCTGCTTGTCCTGCTTTGACCTCCCCAATTAATTTCACCATTAAAGCCAGATCTCAAGGTGAATTGCAGAGATTCACAGAAAGGTCAGTGCACTGCATTTATGTATATTCAACAAAATTTTAATTAAGCAACAGTCATTAAAAATTCACATAGTGTGGTAACTGCTCAGGGGGGTTGAGTGTGGTGGAGAATGGCATAAAACATTTACTGTTCAAAGCCATCTGAGCAGAAGTAATTTATTGTCAGCCACAGCAGCAAAAGTACAGAGTGGAAATTGTGTGAAAATGCACTGTTTGCATGGGAACTCTGCGCACACTGTATGTGAAAGAAATGAATCATTTATCATGCTCTCTTATTATGGTCTGTAACAAATTATTAAGTACTAGTTAAGGGCTCAAAACAAGGGCTGAAATTAGCCAATGTGACATTTCCTTTTGGGTTTATTCCTCTGTTTGTTCTGGAAATAAGTAAGTCTTAAACATGAGCCCAGTCCCGTGATAAAACATAGCAGCAGCATTTGATCATGTTTCTGTTTTAAGTAGAGTGCCATAGGCACAACTAGGCCATGCATTTTAACATACATGCAGTTAACCTATAATTAAGATCATAATTATCTTTGTCAGTTATTTTTGTAATCTTGCCATGCTGCCTTCCTTGTGTTGATGTGTGACTGGTGCTGTGTTGTACCTAAAGCATTATGGGAAATGCCCCTTGGCGAGTGTTGTGAAAGAAGGCCTTTTCACACCAAGTCTCATAAAATGAATGTCATTATTTATATTTAATCGCATTAATGTCTGTGATGTTTGGAGTCCACAGAGAATCTGTAACTGTTGTGATGTTGTTTTATATTTTTATTTGAAGCCAATTCAAATCCAGTCCCATAACCATAAAGACTAGGGCTGGGTATTGTGTAAGAAATCCCAAAGCCAGTACCAACACTCTAATCCTTCAAGTTATAACATGAAACATTCCCTTATTAAAATGTCTGAAAACATGAGACATATATATGTTTTTTTGATCCCAAATATTTCCAACAATGTCCAAACACATAAATCCATCATTTATTAAAGGTAACTGCATTTCCTGCTAGCCATTACTAGCTAGTTGCTATAATTTCCAGGAAAACAAGGGATATGTCAGATAGGTCAGAGAGTGAGGAGGGAAGTCGACAAACATTACTAAATGTAATGAAATAAAACTGTGATCTTACCTCGTCCATTAACATGATTTCTTCCTGAGTCATGACAGATAGATTTTCATCCATCTGCTTTTAAGCTATTTGCTTAAAAGTAAAAAACTCCATGATCTTATTCCAGTTTTATTTTTGTTTTAATATGAGAGAGACCCGTAATGGTGGGATTTACATATTGTATTGTGCATTTGCAAGTGATACTGACACCACTAGGGGGACCAAATTTCCAAAATAAAAACTTTCCAGTCATTTCCAGTCTAGTGGTCAATATATCATTACAGTATCCAGCAGTATTATCTTTGAAATAAAAAAAGGGGAGAAACTGGCCCTTCCTAACTCCCGTCCCTTTTTGTTCTGTTCTTCAATTACTAGCTGTAATTAGCTTGCCAATCTACATCAATCTTTAGCTAGCTAGTTATATCTGATAGCTAATGCTGGCAAAATGTTAGCTAACCAGCTACTTAATCTATATAAACCGTGACAACATAGTTAGCGTGTGTTTTGCTTACTTACTTAACTTTGCTAAATTTTGTTATCAGGTGTAACTAGCTAGCTGTCCCACCCTAACTGATGCCAAAATTGAGTATTTCATTAGATACTTTTTTTTCTACTTCTTTCAATACCCATCCTGTACATGAAATCTTTCATTTGTATAAAATCCCCATTCAAATTATTTTTTACACAAATGCATATTGTAAGTGTTCAAATGGCATGGCAGCTGCTGTGTTAGTGGGCCAATCACAAGTTCCGTTAGTTAGATGGAAGCAAAACCTGAGGAATTTTTTTCTAGTTCTGGATACACAAAGGTATCCTTTGGTTGGAGAAGTTTCAGTTCTACAGTACTTCGTACCGGGCTATTTCAGTTAGCACCATAAATGTGTCAAGTACGCTATCCAGGCCTACATAAGACCAAACAAATAAGCTATAGGCCTGATCATTCATCATTCATGCTGCTGTTCATGTGACAACAAACTGAGCAGCTGATAATGTTTGTGTCTAAGCACAAGCACAGAACTGAAGGAAAACAAATACAGGGCACACATTATTGATCTCCGACTGTTCTATAAACTCTTGTAACATTAGCCTAAAATGCTATTCCACACTTTTGGGGATTTGATATCAAAGTACATCAGGAGACACAAAGTGCTACATAATACTAAAAGCGAGCAGGTTAAAGGAAAGGAAAAAACCTTACAAATACATGAAAACTGAAACCCTGGCTCAGAGCACAGGGGGAGGTATATTCGAAGGTTACACTTGTTTGCTGCTGAGAAAAATGTCAGTAAACACTGGAGTAATCTCTCACCTTGCAAATCTGTAGCGCAGATGTTCATAAAAGAGGAAAATGGTAGCCTGCTGCCGCTGGCTGTAGTCTGTAAAACTGTTGGAAGTCACATGTGGTCTTTTGCTCTGATGATCACCGTGTTGTACTGTGGATGGGAGCAGCCCTTCAGGTTTTTCTGAAAAAGTCATTTTGAGAGTCCCGCGTGTGCCTCCCCATTACCATTTTGTTCTTTGCCTTCCTCTACTTGTGAATTTGAAGGCCCTCTACACAGTAAAAATCTCTGTCCATGTCAGCAAAAAGCTTCATCAGGTCCTGAGGTGTTTGCTGGTGCATGGAGAAAGTTTTTTGGCCTTTTTCCTTGGTGGCTGATGAGGAGACAAAGCAAATATACCCCCGGTGGAACATTAGCTTGAGAGAACAGGCACAGCATTATTCTCTCCCGCCACTCTGTGAGGCTGTGTAAAGAAACATTACAATGAAAACATAAATGAACTAGAGGAGCTCTGGGAGAGCACAGAACTCAACCAAGGCCAATAGTGCAGTCTCCTATGCTAATTTTCAAGCGCAACCACTATATATGCAGTATTGAGGAAGCTACTTTTAAAGCATAGCAAACTACCACTTACCTCATATTGGAAGAACTACAGCAAACCTACCCGAGGAAGAAATCTGCTTTGGTTAACGAAAGCTGCTAGGAAAAAGTAACTCAAACTACTTTGTAAATAAAATTTAAAAAATTTAAAAAAAACACACACACACACACGAAAGATCAAACTGACAATGTATATGTGAAAACAAAATATAATACAACAGAAGTCACATGCCAACAAAAAAAATCCACTAAATTGAGTTTATTGCAAATAAATGTATACTATGTCTATCAGTCAGTAGAGAGGCAACAGTTAAATAAAAACAAACAAAAAAATTATTCCTTTCTTTTTATGGTCCAGAATTGTAGTTTTAGTAGTTACCAACACAACAAAATGGCAAGAGGTATTTTAACCACTTGACTCACAATGCAAAATTAAACTAAAATTATTTACATGTATTCAACTACTTCCCAAAACTGTATGTGTCTGGATATATTTCCAAATCTATTCAAATGTCAACATTGTATTATGTCAGCCTGAAGCTTCATCATCTCAGCTGTGCTTTTATGTTTTGTTGTATGTTTAGTTGTGTTACATAATTACGATGAGTTCACACATGCTCATACAGTAGATTCAGTTCATTTTGCCATTTATACCAGTGTTAGAACTAATCTATCTTGCAGTGTTAATGGAAGTGAAAAATAATTTTTGTATCCGCCATGTGACTCAGATACACTCCAAAATTGAATGAGTTCCTTCTTGACCCACACTACACCCTTCCAACAAGTTTCATGAAAATCAAGCTTTTCTGTAATCTTGCTGACAAACAGAGAAACAAACTGAAAATACAACCTCTTTAGTGGAGGTACCAATCAAACATTTTGGTAAATTTAATGGCTTAAGGGCTTTGTGTTTAGCCTAGTTTAGCACAATTACCAGTAAATTACTAGTCTGGCCCCCTGCAATTGAGAAAATATGTTTTCCAGCAAACAAACTTGTTATTTCAATTGTCTGAAATCCAGATACAATTTAATACACATACCCACATGTATGTCTACTAACTATTTAGTTTAGCTAGATTGCTAATAACACTTATGCATAAACACAAACCCATAGAGGGCCATGGACAGACTACAAATAAAACAAAGTTTTTTTTCATCCTCACATGATATGACTCACACCAGTTCCACACAAGAGTTAATTGCAGTGTAATTTCAGCAGCTCCTTCCACAGACGCTTACTGACATTAGGAAGTTACACTTAGGAGGAGTAAAGACTACTAAAGATAGAAGCATTTAGAATTTTTAAACATCTGGCCAGCCTGATCCAGCCTGTGGGATGCTCATGACCGACTGTAGTATGTTGTTATTATATCACAGCTAGAGGTGTTGGTCTGCCTGATGCAAAGCTCCCAAAACTATTAAATCTGAAGACAGATGCAGTGGGTAGGTGGAAATTACACGTTGAATCATGTTTATTCAGCAGATGTAGAAAGAAAAAATGCGACTACTTGAGGAACAATCACTGGTCTTTTCAGTTTGATCCAGGACTTTTCTGTGTTCCCTGTGTTCTGCAGGTCCTTTATTTAATCAAATACGGTAAATTACTGATGGTAGAGAATGCAAATACTGGGGGCGGGGGGACGTTAAAGTGCATATGTGAACAGCTTACTTCTGCCTTTATCTGTGACAATCTCTCTGTATCAGTCTCACGAAATCCTCTAGTTAACTGTATGTGCAGTATGTGTTTATACATTATTGGTCACATGTTCTTGTGTGACAGCTGTGTGGCCCCACTGGCATTATTACACCAATTGCCACCGGTGATGATAGCTTAAATCATCAGATCCCCAGTGAAAACAGCTAATTGTGCTGTTCAGAGCAAATCATTTGTATCAAATCCCACTGGCTTACTACACGACTTAGGCAATGACACCTCGTGCATCAAGCAAGCTTTGATTTTTCTCAGTACCTGTGTGTGTTATTGTAACTCTGAGCAAATTCAATCAATTCTCCCTCGTTGCTGCGTGAATTGATGGCTCTTTAATATCCACATTTCCTATTTACCTCGCAGCTTCAAACATGTGAGTGTTAAGGAAACGGATACACAGAAAAACACACAAAGCCACACAGGCAGACAGGCCACACGCACTCTCTTGGGATTCCATTAAAAGTCACATTTTCGTTGGATTGTATGCCTGATTGTTACAGCAGCTCCGCCTAAGAAGTACATCGAAAATTGCAAGCAAGATAGAGGACAGAAGGTAGCTATAGGAGGTAGGAAATAGCTCTGTGTGTGTGTTTGTGTGTGTGTGTGTGTGTGTGTGTGTGTGTGTGTGTGTGTGCACACGCATGCTTCGATAATGGTATTTCTGGATATATCCCAAGTTATTACTGTAAATCAGACAGGCTTTCAAGACCTTTAACACAAAGTAACAGTCCCTAACAGCAGCCCCGAGCTGCCATATAGAAATTACATGAATATGGATTAGAAAGAAAAATGGCATGGAGGGAATGAGAAATAGATGGAAGGATCGAGTGAGGAAGAGGAAGAGAGCAGTGGACAAAGAAGGAGAATTATTAGGATAGAGAGGGAAATAGTGAGGACAGTGAGAGAAAATGTAGGGGAATGAGGATGGACAGACTGAAGGGTGGAGGGAGGTTAAATAGGAGAGTTGTGTTTGATAGAGGTATAACAGCATGACGGGGCTAAGAGGGGCGGGTGGGGAATGTGCAGGTGGAAGGGCAAACCAGGGCCAAGGTTTGGAATGGAAGGAATAGATGTGACGGAGAAATGGGAAAAAAAGAAACGATGAGCCATTTCACATTAAGAGTCTTTCACCACAAGTGGACCACTTCCACCCCTGGCCCTTTGGCTGAGGCTTACAACAGTCTGCACTTATATGCAAACCAGGGAAATTTATGGAAATGACTTGGTCCAGTGTGGACTTAAAAATAGGATCGGCTCTCCAGCTTGCTCATGAATCATGCATCCTTTTTCAAGTCAGAGACTTTAACTAATGGGTCATTGTGAGGAAAGAACCCTCATTTGGCATCATGCTATAGTATATGATTATTTCAAAAGCATATGGTGGCCTTGACACCAAAAAGAAAAAAAAAGATATACCAAACAATTCAAGGCCAAATCGCTGCAGGCAATCTGTGCATTTTTATTGAAGCAAAAGCTGCTTCATAAAAGAATAGTTCAACATTTTGGGAAGTAAGATTATTTGCTTATTTATCACACACATTGCCTATATTGTCTCAAGCACTTGTTGTCGCTGTAGTCAGGAATTGTAGATGTATTTTGTCTGTGTAGACTTTCATGGTCCCCAGAGGATGAACTTCAGTGCTCCTCTGACTTGTATGTGTTTGTAGTTTTGAGTGAAATGTCTCAACAACGATTGGGTAGATGATCAAGAAATTTGGTACAGACAAGGAGATTTATTCATCAATGACAACAAGTATCTATTACAAGATTTTTGACGTGGTTCCTCTTTATCTATAGCACCATCATCAGTGTCAGAATTTCAGTTTGTCCAATACTTTTATTTATTTATTCTTTTTTTTTACCAGATTCCTGTAAAAATGAAATTCCCATCAGCCTCAGCTGTACCTTGCAGGCTATTGTGTGCTAATTAGCTAATGTTAGCATGCTAGCACTCTAAACTAAGGGTGAATTCCCACTGACCTTGCTTTGTCAGGTTGAACTGAACCCTAGAATGTTTACCCCCTTGGTGTGATTCGTTTTGGTTGAGGAAAAAATGGAGGAAAAAATATGATAAAGCATTCGTAAGGTACCCCTCCAATGAACAAAACATGGTAAAGTGCTCTCGAGGCTGCCCTCCAATGGAGAAAACACAATTCAGTGCTATATACTCTAGGTTGCTCTGCATACTAGAGCATTTTTGGCCTCTGCATACTTTTAAATAATAAAGCTTTCCATGCATGTCTTTATTACAGCCGTGTAGCAGTTGTTGTACCTTCAGTCATATAATAAAAACAATTTTATTCATAACCAGGAATTGTAACCATCATCAATGCATCACAACTTTCACTGCACAATTGCATGCACATACAAGTACATGCCCTTTTTATTTTTTCCTACCTGCCCCTCAGACAGAGTCTGCCCCTGTCTCCATCCCCTACTAGTAGAGAGAGTGCAGGGTCAGAGGGGTTGTTTAGTTGAATATGTTAGTCTAGTCTGCCTGACTTATTGATCCTTTATTTGACTGAGGTTTGTGCAAGTTCAGGTCATGGTTCAGGTTACTTTATTTGTAAGTGTAGGTAGATTTGGTTTGCAGTAAAAGAGAGACAGGGCATCCACCTTGACACATTTACAAACATCACAAGTTCGCAGGTTAGAATCTATGACTCGACCATGGCTCTGAAATTTCAGCAGCCTAACTGTGTCACGTATTGATAAATCCATGGTGCTGTCCATGGTGCTGAAGTTAAAGATGGCTTTGTAATTGTGCCTTTTTCTCTCAGTGCCACCCTTTTTCCATTTCATTTTGGATCTATAATAATCTCTAAACTATATAGCTAAGGGGGAGAACTAAAAGAGCAGTTCATGACTTGGTTCTCTAGTGGAATGTCAGTGAAATAAACCAGGTAACTTAAAAGAACCAGTCTCCTCTTCACTAGGGTGCTCCCATTGGGCCATCCACCCTGCAAAAAATTAACAAATCGCCCACTGAGCATGCTGTACCAAATATTACAATAATGTGTGTGTACACATTCATGTGTTTTATGCTCAGTCAGGTATTAAAGTATCAGAGGTAGAAAGGGACTACCCAACAGGCTTTGCGGTACTTTATCCCTTGTCATACAGACAAGAGATTTTCAATTATCCGTTCTCAGTGCCAGATGTTCTTTTAATATGAATGTGCTTGCATTTATGTGTGCACACACACAGAGTCACACACACACACAGTGTGTACATTTTGCCAACATTTCCTCGCCCCTTTAACCTGCACATCAGAGAACTCAAAATTCATTTTGAGCTTAGAAGTTAAGAGTTCAAAGAGATTGAAATCCACATATGCAGTCACACACCCAAACACACACACACACCCTGCAGATGTATTCCCACTATTACTGTGCAAGGAACACTATTAAGGAAGTGCTGTGTTTGCATCTGTTCTGAGTGTGTGTACAGCCCTGAGCGAGTCATCTATTTCAGCAACCTTCCCCTCTCCTCTAGTCAACGCAACAGAACATTCAGCACCTCTGAACACAACTCTCCAGGCTTGAGAGGGACAGGCCCAGTAGTTCAGCATGTCTCGGTGTCGATTTCTTTCTCTCATTATCTGTGTCTCACACTTTTTTGCAGTCGTTCTCGGAATCCTTTTTCCCTCTGGGTTTTTTTTATTTCTTGTCTCAATCTCAATATTATATCAATGTGAGTGTTGAGCGTGCCTGCTCGTGAGACAGAAGGTGAGGGAGAAAGCGCAAGACGCTGACTGTGTGTCTACATCCAACAGCACGAGGAGTGACATTTTGCCGACAGTAAAACTGTAGACAGATAAGCTGTCATTTGATACGAGAGTTGCGCTAACGATCGGAAACTGAATCCTGTAATACTAGCATGTGCTCCTCATGTGGATGGTGTTTGTGGTACATAAATCTCAGCATGTCCATCCATTGCTGTCAGGACACACAGAGACAAAGCAAATCATCCCCACATCGTTATCCAGTGACATTGCAAAGCCAACGAGTGTGTATACTGTGCTGTAACGTCTATATTTTCAGTGTTTCTTGGAACTGTGACACATGAAATGTTGAACATACATGTACACAATCACCTGTCAGTGTTGATTCCACACACTGCTGTCCCTTATGAAGCGGACGGTCTTTTGTGCGTGTCTGTACCTGCTGATTCCATGTCTGCATGATCATGGGTGCACATGGCCATGCACAGTATGTACGTATGTGTATACTGTATGTGTTTGTATGTGTGTGTTTATATGAGAGCGCAGTGTTTTTCTGTAGTGCTACAGTGCCATCTACAGCCAGCTCTCGCTCAGATAACAGAGCAGCACAGAGCCGGTGGCCAAATGTGAGCACTGGCCTTCCATTCACTCTCACTGTGGGATCAGAGAGTGTTTCCTCTCCTCCCTTCCCCCATGTGTGTGTATTTCGGCGTGCTGCAGTGAGCACAACGGACACACCATAAAGGTGAGAGGATGCAGGGGGAGGAAATAGCCTTGTGTTTGTGTGTGTGTGTGTGTGTGTGTGTGTGTGTGTTCGTGTGGCTTTTCACTTCTCTGGCTGACAACTAAAATACCATACTGCTCCAGTCTCACAGACATGGCCTTTTCTTTTCCCTTCGAGCCTTTCTCCCCCCCACGTTCTCCTCCAACGCGACTCCCCCTCTCTACTTTCACTTACAAACTCAGAAGTTTTGTTCTCCTCTCGTACTTTAACATCATTCTCAGCTTCTCTACTTAGGAATGACACTCCTCCTCTCTGCTCTCTCTGAATTGTGCTCTCACTTTGCTTCAGCTCTTATCTTATCTATACTGTGCGCTTGAATTATAAGATGCAGTTTCCTCCCAGACTCACCAACATAAATACAGTCCAGCCATGGCCAAAGTTTCTCACCAATCATTTGGATTCTATTCACCGCAGTGCTGTCAGTGCTTTCCTGTCTTGACATTGCGCATCGCGTCTGTTTGGCGATGTGATTTAAATTTTAGTGTCTTTAAGGAAGAACAGTGAAAAGATGATTGATGACAGTGGCAACAAAATGTATGAATAAGAATAGCATTTGAATTACTGTGTTCGGACAGAATTGCTTACACATCTTCACAAGCTACTTCTGTCTTTCTCCCACTCTTTATCTCCTCTATCTGTTTATTCATTCTCTCCCACAGAGACACCACTCTCCTCATCTTCCGCTCCCCGTCTTCCCGCAGTCCCTCCGCTGGGGTTAATGAATGACTTGGCAGGAGGCGGTAGCTGTGGCTGTGGGGGAGCCACAAGGGCTCGGAGAGGTGAGGAGACACTCTTCCTGTCACATCCCAGCTACTATTCTCACTCACCAGGCTACGCTACCATGCAGCCCTGCCAGGAACAGGATGGCACCGGCTTATTGGATTATCTGTTAGAACGACTTCCTGGTCCTGGGTAGGGTTTGCACACCCAGCTCTAAAACAAACTGGATCTTCAGCCAGATTGTTTATCTCAGTGTTAGCACATGAAACTCACAGCCATACAAGTAGGAGAAAAGGTAACACATGCTCGCATTCACTGCCATTAAAACATGAGGTGCTGGATAACACTGAACACTATTTATAGTCACATGTGCAGTGCAGCTATGGATGGTTCTTCACCAAACTGCCATCGTGGTTGTGTACTTTTAGTCTTGTTAGCTAGCTATTAGTGTGGCTCTAGGATTGGCAGTGTTGGCCGGTCTTCCAGTCCAACAATTTGGTCTGGAGTGAAATATTTCAACAGTTATTAGGACAGATTTGCTTGGTCCCCACAGAATGAATTGTAATAATTTTTGTGATGTTCAGATTTTTCATTCAGCGTCATGGTCAAGATCAGTTTTCACTTTGTGTAATACTCTAACTTTATGAGCCATTACTTGCAAATGTATGAGCCTCAGATGTGCTTTGTGTTCAGTGTGAGTTTGTATATCGGAAAATGTTAGCATGCTTTCCCACCAAACTAAAACCTCTTTCACACATGCACTGCAACTCTGCAATTATCCAGACACTACCTGGAGGAGCTGTATGTGTGAACACAAATGTCCACATTAGTTGGCCAGGACTTAACCCTGCCAGCTCCCTAGTCTTAAGTCCAGGTGAGCAAAATGAACACATGATGACATGTGGTATGCAGCTGCTCACCTGTATATTCACTCTTTCATTGATCATTTTGTTTTCATACGCTACTACTACCTACCAATCGGTGTCAGTCTACACGAGTATAATATTTTTGAGCTCATGTTTTAATGCTTCTTTTCATCATCCGTGATGTGAAAACATTAGTTTACAGTCGGAAAAGTAAACGTGTGCATCCTGCAAGCAGCGCTCTCCTGCGGGGCAGGCAGGCTGGAGTCAGCTGATCTCTGTGTCCATCAAAGTTTCTTCAATTTGAGACTTGATGTGTATTGATATCAGCTCAAAAAGAGTTTGAATTATGGTCCTCGTCCTCCTCCTGTACACTCTGCTTGTGCCACCCCTTGTCTAAACTGTAAGAGTTATGTAAAACGTGTGAACACATCAGACCTGACAATCTCATAATATGTGCTGCATGTGTGAAAGGGCACATTCAGACGATGCCCCAACCTCAAGGATTCTCACGGTATAGTTAAGAGTGCATTTGTGAAAATGGCCTCGGAGGACGAATATGATAAGCATTACCTGTTAAAGATCAGCATGCAAACATTGCCACTGTGAGCCTGTTAGCATGAAAACTACTAAGACATTTACTTCAACACAACTGCTGAAGAAAACAAACTTTGGACCTGAACACTTTTCTTCTGGTAGAGCTGCTATTTTGTCTGTGATCTTTTGTCATAACTGTCATAATGACAATGTAAGCCAAGAACCAGACAGAAATGTGAGAAAAAAATCTGCTTATTATGTTGCAGTTAATCCACTATTAATACAGTCTCTGATGCCAGACAAACAAGTCTTTCAAAAACTTTTACAGTAACCAAAGGAGAAGTCTCAGCGCAGTGATGCTCACTGCAAAAACTAAATAGCAAAAAGCAAGTACTCTACTTTGATAAGGTTCTGGGGTAGAGATGCTAGAGAATACATGGTGATTTATTTACTAAGCTGTTTGGAGGCATTTCTCATTTTTTTCCCCCCCAGATACATATTACTCACTTTTGCACCTGCAATAAGCTGGTATCAGATGTGCCGACAGCCCTCTTTTCTACCTGATGAATTCTTTGAAAAGAGAACCTTCTCCAGTCTTTTGTGAATCCCCTAATGGTAGTTCATATGCTTACAGTGCTAATGGGCATAGATTTGAAAGCTATCATAATCCTTTTGAAAAAAGTAGCAGATCACTGACTTTATAAACTGTCTCTCTCATCTGCCTGCGAGGTGTTTATGGAAGGTGCATGTGTTTGTGTGTGAGGGGGTCTCCAGAAAAGCACCGCGGTGAGCTAGAAGCAGCCGCGGAAAAAGACTCAGGGCAAAGTTACAAACAGACAAATGAGCTGATTTGTTGGCTGATTGAGCACCGCTTGTCGATTAAATCCCTTTCAATGTTTGCTGTGCTGAAAAAACAAAAAGGAAGAAAGAGAAAGAATGAAAGAAAGAAAGAAAGAAAGAAAGTGAACAACTCGCAGAAAAGGGCATGAAAGAGTGAAGTGGGAGACAGAAGGAGGCCGACTATGAGACAAAAGCTTTTTGAAACATCACAAAGGCCTAGATGTTAGTTGTCATTTGACTTGCGGGAATTTTACGAATGACAATCCCCTCCCCCCCCAAGTTGAAAGAGAAGGAACAAACACAAGAGGAGGGGTGAGATGGGCTGCAGGGAAGGACTGAAATACTTTTTTTGTGCAAAAAGTGGAGAGTCAAGCTGAGAAGGAGGGATCGTACGTATGTGCATGTGTGTGTTTATGTGCAGCTTTGCAACTCCAGTATGACTTGTGAGTATGTCTCCGCCTATGTCACCCAGAACAACAGTTGTCATGGGAACATGGCTGTCAAAGGAACAGGCATATTTCCATCACGTAGTCTTTGTTCTTCTTGCTAATGTAGTACAATACCACGCCCCACCACCAACACTCAAGTTTACTTTTGTTTCTATTTTGATGATTTTTTTTCCATCATCCTCTCTTGTTTCACCTTCTCTTCTTTTTTCTTCTTCTTCTCTTTCCACATGTAGTTTTTCAAGAACTTCCTCATTAACACTGTTTATATAAACAAAACACACACCTTTAGTCATGTTTTCAATATGTGTGCATGGGAAACTACTGTCATTCTGTTAATACAACTGAATACATTTTACGCACAATCCTCAAGGTGCAAACAATAACAAGTATAACAAGTCAAACAGTCAAACTGGTAGGAAGGATATGTGGATGACATTCTGAATGAATTGTATCCTTGAGTTTTTCTTCTTGTGTGCATGCAGAGCACATCATTTGTGTTGTGAAGAGTAGCTTTTGTGATCAAGTGAATCTTTGTGGCAACTCTTCTCAACACTTTTATATTTGAAACACATTAGACTTGAAATTGTTTCATTACACTTACCCCGTTAATATATTTTTTACCACTTACAGGCACAAGCACAAGCTTGAAACACAATATTATACAACATCATAACATACACTTGCACCACAGACCTGCTATGACCTGGTTGAAGCAAAGTCTGTGCTACAGTAGGTCCCTCTGCACAAAATAGCAAATGGCATGTTTGGCTGAGGTGTACACACATCTTCAATTATTACTAATTTTGAATTATTATTATTATGACCTGCAAAGTGTGCACGGAACAAGATCACAGCAGTCAGATCATTTTTAACAGATCATTCAGCATGACAGCTGGAGCAGCTGTAGTTTTTGTGTCTGTGTGTTAATTGGGATCCAGAAAAACAAGGATTAAACAATTGTGATCTATTACATACAGAATGAACAAGACGTCATATGTGACCACAAGACTGGCCCAACCCGGGAGAAAAAGAGTACTTCTGGAAGTGCCAGATGCTGGTTGTATACCTGTTGGATAACCTGTGTGTAATTATGCAATACTTTCCTCAGACTTGAGAAACACTGTCTCCTTCATCTACAGTAGTGTTAGCGGGAATCCCAGCCAATAGCCTTGTCCGTGTAGTGTAGTTTTCACCTGTTTCCCTGCCAACACTCCAGATGCACCTGCTTCTTAGGTGATGAGAGCTGATTTTCTGATTGGTTTACTGCCCATAACACCCCAAAACACACCCATGAATTAATCAAGACACTTGCCACTGTGCGCCATGGGTGCCCGGGGAGCCTGGAATATCTAATCAACTATTGGACAGCCATGGCAGATATTCATGATCCCCAGAGAACGAACCTCAATATGTTTGATCATCCTCTGACTTTTCATTTTGCACCATCACCAGATCAAAAAATTTAATATGTCCAATACTGTCATTTATGACCAAGCACTTGAAAGAATAATGACATCAGTGTTAGTTGTACTTTGTGTTCAGTACTAATTAACAAATGTCAAGTTTTTGACATTGTTTGACATGTTTGTTGCACGACCTTGACATTTAACTCAAAGCACTACTGTACCTACAACCTCATTATGTCCTCTTGCATGGATGTAGACTCTTAATGAGTCTGGCTTTGCCTTGTTTATTACACTGTGAAATTATTACCACTGTTGGCCAAGATGAACTTATGTAAAAAAAAAAATTTTAAAAAAAGTCTAGACCTTGAATTGAAGTATTCTGTCCCAACATAGATTTGAGAATACACCGTGAAATAAGACATTTTTCTAAATGGTAGATGGACTGCACATAAAGCACTTTTCTAACTTCACTGACAAAGCACTTTACAATTGGCCTCTCATTTATCCACACACTCACACATTGCTGGTGATGGAGCTGCCATGCAAGGAACCATGCTGTGTATTCAGAGCAACTTAAGGTTCAATGTCTTGGACAAGTACATTTCAATGTCTGGCAGGCAGTAAGACATGCAGCCACTAAACTCTTCAGAATGTGTATTTTCAGAGCATGGTTTATTTTTGTTCTCAGGACAATTGGCTTAACTTTACATCAACAGACAATTGACAGTTGACAGCTGATCAACCTGCAGTGTGGGACCGCTCATTGCTTGTTACTGTCAATTTGTCAATTTACAATGTTGCACTCGTCTTGCTCTCCTGCAGTGTTCCTGCAGCCTGCCTGAGCTTCTTTGCATTCAGAGAGGAGGACGGGAGAAACAACTCACTTAATCCACATATCAAATTGGATTTCAACCTATTTAATATATGACTATGGCTCCAACTTGCCATTTGGACTGCAGTACTCATTTTGGATGCACAATTGCTACATACTGTATTGCTCCTTGAAGCTAAACAAATGAAACACTGGATAATATATCAGTGTTGTGTTTACAGTTTGTTGCACTGCCCCCAAATAGCCAAGAAATCAAATAATGATTTAGGGAACATCACTCTGCCAGGCTGGATAATTACTGAAAGTTGCAGGCAATGTGCACGGTTATATGTAGTTACTTGTATAAATACAGAATGGAAAGGATATTTTAGACATTGCAATATAGAGTTACCATCTGTTCTTCCATCAAGTGTTTATCATCAAAGTAAATAAATTTGAACAAAAGCGAAATAAATCTTGTGATACTAAAATAAACTTTTAAATTATTTTTTTTTACGTTATTTTATTTTTTATTTCACCTTTGATTCCAAAGGTGAAATATATAATACCCTAGTGTTCAAAATGTATTGGAGCAAGTTGTTTTCCCCACAATCACACACTTTGTCTGCACATTGCAGGGGCACTGAACCTACATGAGTGCAAGACAAGCACAGCATTACAACATTTGACCCTGGCATGAGTCTTATACTGTAAGGTGACCAGCTTTTTATAACTCTGTCAGTTGTCTGTCAATGTAAAGTTAAGCCTGTTATTTCGAAAACACAAGCCCACTGCTCCAAAAATAAACACTCTGGAGTTTGAGTTCAGTGACTGCCTGTCTTACTGTCTGCCAGACTCCATTAACATATTGGTCAATTTAAATGATATGGGGCAGTGTGCAGAATCACACAGACTGAAACCAAAACACACATCTTGCACCAGATTGAAAATTTCATTCAACATGTTGGCTGTAGCATTGTTGTCGGAGAAGCTGGTATTTCAACTTACCATGTTAATCTCTGATGATATATATATAATGATAATTTTATGATTTAGTACAATAAATACATGACATATTTCTCCTGTAAGGATACATACTGTGCGGAGGGATGAAGCTCTTAGTTTCTTTCAGCAGGAAATCCAAGTGTTTGTTTGCTTTTTTGTGTGCTGATAAAATATGCTAAATCCTTATTCAACATTTATTTCTGAAATTATTCAATTATATATACAGTTTACATTTAGTTCATAACAGGGTGTTGAGTGTAATCATTTGTGACAAATTGGAACCTGATGTACAAGGTTATTTGTGTTTCAGTCTCCTGCTTTCACTGTTTTCCTCTATCAACAAAGCTTAATGAGTCTGTTGGTAAGCGATAAGTCAACAATTTCACAATCTGATAATCTGTGATTAATAGTGTGTTTGTTGTTGGAAAACACTGCAAAATGGTATGTATGTTATCTGACATTGTTGTAATTCAGCAAGCGCCTTCTCCAGCACATTACTCGTGATGTGATTTATATTTTTGTCGCCTACCGCGGCGATCAAAGGAGTGCAAATGAATCGGAGGAATTAGGTTCAGTTTGGGCTTTCATCAAATTTCTACCTGCCACCCTCACAGAAGACAAACTCAGGATAATTGACTCAGTGTGATCAGAATCACCACCATCATCATGATGTATAAAGAGCAGTGTGTGTATGTGAAAGCTAACAAGCGCTTATTGTGCCCACTGTGCGGGGTCGGGTGTATCTGTTGTCTCTTACAAATGCAGGCACACCGCTGTGACTTGTTTCCTTTCTGTCCATTAGGCTACACATTGCTTCCATGGATGATAGCAAATTCATTATCCTGCTACTATACAAATATATTATTTCATCTTTTGCCAATTTTGAAGTAACACCTGCTGCATCCTATCAATTTACACACTTCACCTCCCTTACTTTAGCCTGAAAATCAGACTCTTGATATCCTTTGAGTCACCATTGTTATTTGTACAGCGTGAACAGGAGAGGGTTTTTTTTGTTATCGCTGCTTCACACTAGAGAAATGCTCATTCACCAGCTTTCAAAGTGGCTACCAGCAACGTAGATTAGAACGAGTGGCGTGGGGTTTGTTTGTCTTGGGGTTTGTTATTATGATTTTTGTTTATCTATTTGTTTTCTTTATTTTATGGAGGGGTTTTCACCACACGAAAGCTGCTCAGAATATCAATAACAGGCCAGATGCAAATTCTGTATTCTCCTCAGGTGCCCGTAAAGCAACTACATCATTTCTTTCCCTTTTTTCTCTTTTCATTCTCCTCTCCTCATCTTCCAATATGGTGATTTTTAATCACCTAATATCATGGCACAATGAACAGATTGCCATGAGTCGCAAGTTGAGGCCGCGCGAGACAAAACAAAGAGAGGGAGTGGGAGAGAGGCAGCTCAGCCTCTAATTAAAAAAAGCGAATCTGATCAGTGTGTGGGCGTGTGTGTGTGTGTGTGTGTGTGTGTGTGTCTTTGTATGTCCAGTGTTTGTGTGATTGTGAGCATGGATTTATGCTTGCATGTATGCATCTGCATCTGTTTACCAGCATAAAACACAGCCAGCACAGTCATACAAGTGGGTTAGAAAGAAAATAACCTTTAGAAAATCCTCATACTTTATCTCAGTCACGATCAAACTCTGTTTTACTTCTGGAATATGATCAGGACTTCAGGAGTTTAGGGACATGAATTGAAATGAAGTTGAAATATACAGAGATGAGATACATTTAAGTTTTTACTGGAACATAATGTCTCTGCTGCTTCCCTTTAGGTGGACCAACCTAAGTATTATAGCCTTGCTCTCACAGTTGCAAACATTAAAATTTCATCCAAATTCACAAGCCATCAAAAATATTTAGGTTCATTTCACAATATTAACATGACTTATAGAGCTTTTCCACTGGCAATTTTAGCCACTGTGCCACGTGCTGAGCCACTCATCTCCAAGTTAGGTCAAAGTGCACATGACCGTCCTCAAACGGATTGCAGTGACGTCAGATGGGCTTTGTCATAAAGGGATGTAAAAAGAGCTGCAGGTCGGTTTGTCTGTTTGCCGAAGGGTGAGGCTGGGAAAGCACATAAATTAGAGAGGCAACGGGAGGCAACAGGATTAGTGTCGTCACAATACTGGAAAATATCAATATTCAATACCATTTTTGACACCAGAAAAACTCACACAGCCTCAACCCTAAATTTTTTAGAAAGATCAATTCTTTTTTCCTACAATTTTGCTCATCTCCCAAATGGAATTTGAAGTGTTTGTTGTTGTTTTGTTGTTGTTTTGTTTTGTTTTGTTTTGTTGTTTTGGGAAGGGGCACATTTCAGTTGACTTTTCAGTCCTTTCTTCGTGTTGAGTTCAACTTTGGGGAACTTTGAAGAGGCGGAGTCACAGCCTCAAACACTGGCAAAGATGTTTGCCTCAGCAGGCGATGGCTGCTACCCAACATTCCCATATGTGTGACTGGGCCTTTAGGGGGCAGCCCTAAAATTCTGTGCCAATCTATGTAGTACATGTTGAGAAATTTCACAGAAAAAGAGAAAACTTTAATTTGCTGCTGGCGCTAGGGAAAAAGTCACGAAAAACATTCAAATCCATCCCCTGGTCACCATGGTTACGATACAAAATTCCATGGTAATTCTTCCAATATTGGTCTTGGTAGCACTAGAAGAAAACTCACTACCAGTAGAGTAGGATTTATCCACTAGGAAACTTGAATATCTCTACAAATTCTGGAACACAGTGGTGGACAGATTGACAGCCAGACATTACCATCTTCAGAGCCATGATGCTAGTACAGCTAGAATTTATACATTACAATGTTTTACCTTCCATGTACTTATTGCAGTCATCAGAGAAAAGGGAATTGGCCCCTGGTGCAGAGACTCACTGAAGCGGATTAGGGTTTTCCCAGGGGTTTATGATTATTTATCATACAGCAGATACAGCAGACAAGAAAACAAGTGTTACTGCCAAACAGAGCAGGCTGAGTGACTGACTTACTAGACTCAACAGTTGGCAAGTAACAAGCAGTGAAAACGGTGTAATATTTATACTATTCTATAGATATAAGCCGTACTGAAGGAAGGCAAACAGACTATGAATACAGATCACATGGTCTCATGCAGAGAGTTGTATCAAGACTCAGCTACTGTTCAGTGTGAAGAAGGAAAATATGGTGCAGACTGTGATTGAATAATTAGCAAGTTCCTTTCTCATGTGAACCACATTGTTACACCCAGTAATAATGATGGGCCCAGTCAGAATCAGCATCATGGACAGCAACTCAACAGCCCTCTAACAGAGCTGCAGTAAACAGCACCACGGACAGCACCTACTACTGAATTTGGGCTTTTCCACTGAGTGACCACAAACAGCCTTATATTGTCCAACAACACTGTCATGTACTATACACTATATTTGTGAAATTTACCAGTTTTTATTCAAAGAGGTGTTGACACCCCCCACCAACCCCCCACCCTCTAATCCATATTTTGACAAAATATTGGAATCATATTTTTGATACACTACAGTCCAACAATCATATCCATTGTGGTTTCATACCCACCAGCAAAGTATTATATGGTGTTTGATTTATAATGACCCATTTTAAACTTTTACTGGAGGAAAATCTATTAAAATGTTCTTTCACAATGAAACTTCTGCCCCAGACTTATTGTCTGAAAAGGACTTTTTTCTCTGACAATGAATGATATAAATGGTTTTCTTTTTAAAAAAAAAAATCTATTGACTATTAAAAGAGTACACCACTCTTCTGCTGATTTCACATTGCACTCATGTTGGACAGCTTGAAAAAAATACATTAAAAAAACAAACAAACAATGCAGCTGAACCAGAGTTGTTGTCTTCTTTATTTCACAGATTTTTCTTCCTTGTCAAAAGGAACAGTGCAACTTGAATGCCGACAGTTTGGTTGAAGATCTTTGCTAGCAGCTAATGTTGCCTCCAGCCACTCGCCTCAAGCAGAGATGAGGAGCGGGCAACAGAAGTCTGGTAAGCTCACTTCAGATTGTTTTCATGATCAAACTTGTAGTCTTTCATCCCAAATAATGCTGACTCATGTGACATCACGTAAGGACATTTTTCAGACTTCATACAGCTCTCTCTGTAGCCACAAAAGGTTTTTATACAACCTTTATACAACCTTTATCACATATGCAGTATTAGTCCCCAAAGCCTGGAAACAGACTTTATCTGTTTCCGGTGGCGTTTCCCTTTAAAATGGAAAGTATGGGTCAAATTTAAGTAAAAGGGTAATTAGGGACTCATTAAAACAGAATTGTACTGTAAACTAAAGTGAACTCACATATCTGCTACCTGAGATGCACCTTCTTTGGCTGATCTCATACAATCAGCAGAGTAGCCAAGACCTGCCAACAGTATTACATGACTGCTGTCACCTGTGGACAAAATATTTCACTACCTCCATCATTTTGGCCTTTACTTGGTGGATCTGGTTCACATTTTATTTTTAAATAGAGAGGTAACAGATAGCCTATGTGATTTCACTTTAGTTTACAGTACAGTTTTGTTGTAACGTGTCCCCAAATATTCCCCTAATAAAGTCTAATTAGGATTTAATAAAGGGTCTAATACTGTCTAACAAAGAACATATTATTTCTAGTTTTTGTCTAATTTGCTACAAAGCACAGCTTGTTACGTCTTATGAGTATACTGTAAAATAAAGTGCAATCAAAAACAGTGATGCAGAACCTGTGCAGGGATGGCAGTCTAAATTGTTGCTCTTAGAGTGACCCTAGAGAGTTGGAAAACAGCCATCAGCCCTTGTAGGCAGGTTTTTATTTTTTATTTTTTTATTTATTTATTTTTTTTTTGGGTGAAATGAAGCATTGAATTTGAACTTTGAGGTTCCTCACAGTTCAAACTTTGAAGGCCTACGGCAAAGTGCTTGGTCTTGATTTGTTGGTTTCTCTTTCATTTTCTTTATATCACTGTCTGTAGTCGAGGAAAGGTTTTAAGAAACAGAGGGGGAAAACATGGAAACACACAGTTAACATATATTTCCAACAAAACTTTTGCAGAGCCATATACACAATAAATTCCGGGGGTTGGGGGGTGGGGGTAGTATGATTAAAATATGAATCAAGATTATGTAACTACATTGTCAATTTCTCGCTTTTCAGAGACATATTTAATATACTGCTTAGCTGCAAGACAAGAGAGATTGTAATTTTTGCTCTGCTGTCTAGGACAATGGAGGATATTTCATGCCTTACCAAGATCAAGACTTTCTCTACTTGGTTGGTGGCAACAATAAATATGTCCCAGTTGGAGCTACAATGGGGAGTTTCGTGAGTCAGGTTGTTACTTTACAGCTACACTAAAATAATACAGCTAATATAACTAAGACCTACTTAAATAACAACCTACTCCTGAGAGTGATCATTTTAACCCAAATTATGATTTTTCCCTAACCTTAACCAAGTGTTTCCTGATCCTAAACCTACACAGATCTTAAACAAAACATTATCACAGGCAATGGAACATTATAAAACAAGCAGTGATATGAAATGCCTACTACATCACCTATATTTCACTTAAAATGTTTTCAGAAACATATTTTAGTGCACATGTTGAAAACAATGTAGGGAAGACCAAGAGGGACCCTCATGCACAAACATGCACATATTGTACGGCCAGCCTATAGCTAAACAGAGAAGCTTGAGCAATGACATAAACAAAGTAAATCTTTACATAGCAAGTACTTTTGCTGGTATCTGAAGCTGAATGTAGCACCTTTAAGTAATAGTCTTACTATACGACCTACAGCTTATTAAATTGCTTAACGTGGTGTTCTGGCGGTGGTTATCACTCTGACTTTTGAGAAACAAAAAGAAACCCAACACATCTATTTTTGTCAAAGGTGCATAATCCAATTGATTACCTTAGTGACAGCAAGTGAATTAATAGAAGTGTAATACAATGCAGTTTGACATACCACAGTGCAGTTTGAAAGTAATGACTCTAGCCACTGATTTAAAGTGCCTTTCTTTACCCGAGATACAGCAGGCGGAAAGGCACAGTAACACACATTTATCATGTGGCTGTCTGGAGAACTTTTAGGATTCTTGGTTCTACCATATTTATGTCTTTCTGATGTCATGTAATACAAATCAAAAATGAGTAGCGGTGTGTGTGAGGGAGAGAGGTGGACAGAAGAAGAGAGAGATGTGATGATGGGGTCATTTAAGGCTGAATTGAAAAGAAAAAATTACTTTGTTATCATGATTTTCATTTTTCCATATACCTGGAATACAAAAAGAAATCTGCTATTGTGCTGAATATACCCTGTTTCTGTGAGATCACAATCAGTCCCCAGATAAGAAACTTAACTGATGATAGGCTATTACAAAAGCAATATGTATCAGAGCCAGTGTCTCTCTCTGAATAGTAGAGTTGATCTCACAGATACAGTTCCAATCTGCATCAGATGGCATCATGTCAGATTGCTTTAATACCAGAACAAGAATCAATTCCCCCAGCCTTATCCCACACATACAAACCTACACCATATCGTTTATAAATTACATTATGCAACAATTTTACGTAGGCACAATCAGTATATCAGAAAAAGTGTATTGTCCATCTAAAAAAAAAACACCAAAACAAACAACTACTAGTTATTCCCACAATATCTACAACTAACACAGTATGATTAAGGTAAAACTAAAGCCACTTTTTTGTGTTGAAATAATGACAAGGCTAACATTATCTATCAGGCTGCATTGCACACAGTGTTGCTTGAGGCTAAATGCTAACATTAGCATTATAAATGATGTTTAGCATGTTAAACATTAGTGTGTTAGCATGCTGACAAGTGTTTGGATCATTTGGTCTCACACAAAAGTAGTGTAGATGTCTGACATCTCATACTAACATGCTATTAAGTGCATTACAACATTATGTGAGATATTTATATGTGAGGTGCATACTATTTCCAAGGAAATATTATAGTATTGAAGCACTGAACACCACGCTGGTGCAAATACACTATCCCACTGCAATATACTAGTGATGCCAACAACAGTAATAACAAAGACTGAAGTTACAACTTAACCAATATTTGAATGCTCTGCTTGGTGTCAGACTTTGGTGCCAGTTCTACTGAAGCCAATGGGAGATGTATGAAGAAGCACATAAAAAATAGACATATCTGTCATGTGACCTCTGATTTTTTTTTAAAATGCCTCTACCAAACAACAACCTCTGAGAACAGAATACTGACAGTTTTTTTTCAAGAAACTGGCAGCACAGAGGCATGGTGGTAAACACTTTTTAGTCACATCAAGAAGGTTTGGGGTTCAAATACCAGTTTGGATACAGTCTTTCTGTGTGGAGTTTGCATCTTCTCCCTGTTTCCCCCATCATCAAAAACATATATTAGGTCAATTCTCCGGTCAGTACCCATGACCAAGGCGCTGGCTTAGAACTGGAGTTGGTCCCCAGGTGCTGTACAGTGGCTGCCCCTTGTTCCTAATGCAGAGAGTGAATCTGACTGTATAAATTATATTTTATATATCATAATAAAATTGGAAAAAAAAAAACTTTTTACCTTTTCATTAATTTGCTGTTGGTCTCCAAATAGTATCCAAGGATGATGAGGATGCTTTACAGGGCTCATGGCATGTCAAATTAAAATGCTCACCTTCACATATTAAAAAAAAAAAAAAACCTTTACCCTTGAAAGAGAGTTTAGGATGAATAAATATTGTTCGCAAAATCTGTAGTCTTTCCCTCTCTCATCCCTTATATTGATCCAGAGGCTGCTTGAGCATGATTGACACGGCTAATTATAGCTATGTTAAGGCAATATCATGTATTAAAACGAAACAAACCTCCTCTGATTATTAATTGTGCATTGGAGACACTTAGCTGTAAAACAACAGGCATGCTGTATAATTCGTGGCTATCTCCACTGAGACAAACCTCTCAGCAACAAACTTGATGACAGGTACCTTGTTAAGGTTAATCTACCTAACGCCTGGTCAGAAAAACGGTACATTACTTTACATAACATTAGAAAATGGGCTCAAAGTTAATTTAGTTAGAGCATTATCACAGTTTAGCTAACTTAATAACAGTTTGTTATCAATCTATTATAAATCCAGCACAACATAAATGTATTTTGCATACAAATATATTACTAATTAACATTCAAATCAAATGAAATGTACCTTGAAAACACATGAAACATTAGCAAAACAGCAAAATGCCAAAATCAAGGGCTGGCAAACTTTTTTGATACATAATTATAAGAAAATTCAAATCATAAAATTTGCCCCTGTAACTTTCGCCAAAGACTATTTATATTCATATTCAGTCACAGTTGTCTCTGAATCTACAAAGCTTGGCAAAGCTTTAACATAAATACCTCCATTTTCTTGAGAGTACACTCTAGATATTAAGACTTACTTGTTGCTAAAGAAAAGGGGGGATTTTCAGACCAGTCTACCACCTTTGACCCTCTGCTACCATATTTTATTTTGTTCACACACACACACACACACACGCACGCACACACACATTAAAAAAAGCTTCCTCCCACATGTTTGAGTAGGAGGCTAAGACTTACAGTATGTACTGTATATATGTACTTGGGCCAGAATTAATACATTTTCGTTCTGCACACATGGACACAAGCAAACACAGAATTTAAACATAAAACATTTGTGTGAATAAAGAGAACAACTACTGTTGGTTGCAAAGAAAGAAAGAAATGGCTAAAAGCAAATGTGAAAGAAGCAGCACATGGGTGCTGCCAGAGAAACTGAGAGCCTGAAAGAGCTCAGTGGTAAAGTAGGCGAGGTTTTATACAGAGGCCATTTCTGCCTTCTGTCAAATGATGTTCTCTCCAGCAGAGAGAGTGAGCCACCATTGTTATACCAAATAGCTATTAACCATTGTCCATCAAGAGAGCACTTGACTTAATGTGTCTCTGTGTAGTTTGACCCTGTGTTTAAGTATAATGACAAGCTGTGAGCAGCAAAGTAAATTCATGCTCAGGAACAGATATAAACAGGAAATACAGAGGCAAATGTCTGTCATCTCCAGACCTAATCATAGGCATTATAAAGTATCTACAGGTACCATTAACCACCAGAAAGTATTTTCAGTGATTCACAACAATATCAGTTCACTTACAGTATCTGTAAGTCTATTTAAATACCACACTTGCATTATAAATTCCATCATCGGGTGTTACATTAATGATAGAGTTAATGGTGACTGCCTCAAGCGTAGCTGCTGAATTTCCCATTAGTCCAGTCCAGTTGGGGTGAAATCAGGTGAAGATGATATTTATGGTGCAGTTTGCATCTGACTCACAATCCTCAAACCAATCTGTGAAAAATCACAGGCACAGAATGGATTACATGACTTGAGTCATAATTATTGGCCTTTGCAGTCCATATTTTTAGGCATCTAATGCTTCAGTAGATGTAATTTCCATTAGCATGTGGATGTTTTTAGCCCGACCAGCGGTGTGGCTCTCCGAATGGCAGTATGACATGGTCAGTCTATCACTTTGGTCCAGACTGAAATATCTCAACAACTATTGGATGGACCATGATGAAATGTTGTGCAGACATTAATGTTCCCCTCAGAATAAATTGTAATAACTTTGTTGATTCTTAGCTTTTCATCGAGCACCATCGTCAGGTCAAATTTTTAGTTTGTCCATTATTTTGTGCTATGACCAAATACCTGCAGAACTATTAGCATTCCTGTCAGCAAAATGTAAACATGTTAACATGCAGAACTAGGATGATGAATGTAGCAAAAACTATACCTACTCAAGATCACCATATTAGCTATTTTGGTGGAAATAACTAGCTACATTTACAGTAGATAGGTACTCTACAACTTTGAGGTATTTGTACTTTACTTGGGTATTTACATTTTACAATTTACAGGGTAATTCTCCTTTCTGTGCCCTTGACCAAGAAGAACTGGAGTTGGTCCAGAGGCAGTTGCACAGCAGCTGTCCACTGCTCCAAACACCTAGAATGGGTTAAATGCAGAAAATGAAGTACCCTACAGGGATTGATAAAGGATAGCTTAACTTGTAACATGCCTTGATGGTATTTCAAGTTACCTAAAGTTCCTGAAATTAAATTTGAAAGATCTGAAAACCTTCTGAAAATGTGATGGAAGGACCTAAATGAGACCAAAACAGAACATTATAGGTTAGTCCCCCAAAGGTTCCTGTAATGTCACTAAAGGTTTGGCAAACATTGTAGGAACGTAATTAGCAGACACCTAGGGCCCTACTGTACACTGATCTGAAGTTGACTTACTTTATTCAAGGTGTGTCCAAATCCACTTTTGCCATCATGTGCCAGGGTGCAGAGGTATCCTGCCCTGTCCTGCCCCTTGCGCCAGCACCACACAGCAGAATACACTTATAAGCTGTGCCCAAGTGTCCTGATCAATTCATGGGTGAGTTTAAGCCAAACATCCAATAAACCAATCAGAAAGTCGGCACTTGTCATCTTTAAGAGGCAGGTGCACCAGCAGCGCAAGTAGTGGCAGCATGACAGTGGATTTAGGAGGAAACAAAGAGAAAAGATTTTCAAGTGAGGCGACAGATCTCCCGGTTTGAGAAATGAAAGCATGAGAGCACACAGTATATGGAGATGGCAGGGCGCCTCCAAATCAGGTTTCATGTGTAAATAGTTCATTTTACATTAACACCTGAAAAAAGTAATACACTACATGAGCTGTAAATGTCATGCAGATATGTAACTGATTGTGTTTTGCACTGAAATGCCTTGAAATTCTGTTGTATTTTATAATAGTTTCCAGAATATCCTGAATGTTCCTTGAAAGTCCACCAAATAATGTCCCCCATCTTCTAAAGACCTCCATTTGTAACCGCCTGGGAATGTTCTGGAAATGTTACAAGGTTATGTCCTTGACACCAGTGGGCATGTTCTTAGAACAATATGGGAATGTACAATTTCTAGCTGGGATGGTCTCCTAAACAGATTATCCCTCTACCCAACTCCCCTCCCCCTGCCCCCCTCCCCCTGTAACCTCCCCCCACCACCACTCATACCAACTCCCCTCCCACCTCCCCCCATTCACTGCACCCTCATCATCATCATCATCATCACAACATCTCTCCTCAACGACCCCACTTGCTCCTGTCTATTCACCTAAGCCCTGCCCCCCTCCCCCACCGGGGCTCTCTAACAACCCGCCAACCTCTCTCATCATCACAACAGAGGACGTGAGAAGAGAGTTCAGTCGCCTCCGGCCAGGAAAGTCCGCAGGCCCTGACGCCCTCAGTCCCAGAGTGCTTAAAGGATGTGCTTCTCAGCTGTGTGGTGTTTTTCAGTATATATTCAGCCTGAGCCTGAGCATGATGGTCGTCCCTTACCTGTGGAAAACCTCATGCTTGGTCCCTGTGCCAAAGAAAAAACACCCTCACACACACAGTGACTACAGACCGGTGGCTTTGACATCACATGCCATGAAGACACTGGAGAGGCTCGTCCTGAGGCACCTACGTTCAGTCGTCGAGCCATCATTGGACCCCCTGCAGTTCGCATACCAGCCCCATATTGGAGTGGAAGATGCC
>JAJHUR010086423.1:0-18867 GCA_027495735.1 Lutjanus campechanus
TGCTGCAGCATCATGACTGACTGAGAGACACTGACAGACTGACAGACAAAGAGAGGGAGTGAGTGACGAAAGAAAAAAAGATGAGAGACGGACAGAAAGATGTGAAAAAGAGAACAAGAGACTTTCCGAACTCTGAGGTGGTTTCAGCCTGTCAGATACATTCAGTGTCTGATGCAACACTGAGTAACCAACACGCTGTGTGTGTGTGTGTGTCTGTGTCTGTGTGTGTGTGTGAATCTGAGCAACTCACATGTGCAAGTGACCCACAGTGTGAAATATCATGGCCTCCTAACACACACACTCATGCACAAACATGCACACAAACACACACACACACACAACCATCACTTTGCCTCCTTCCAACCCCCCGTTCGTTGCCCTCACTAAACAACCTGCCAGCCCTGTTGCTAGGTTACCATGAGGAGATGGTGTGTGTGTGTGTGTGTGTGTGTGTGTGTGTGTGTGATGGGGTGGTGGGATGGTGGCGGTGAGGTGGATGAATTTCCACTTTCTCGCTTTAACAGCTGTGATGCTGAGTGCAGTTCGGAGGAGGAGAAGTTCGACTCCGTTGGATTTTAAACACTTCAACGGTTGCGGCTTCATCCTCCGGCGCGGCGGTTCCCAACCTCAGGGTCGGGGTCCCTCCGAGGGGTCACAGAGATAAATCCGAGGGGCTTCATGTTTTTGTTTACCTCAAATCACTTTTTGTTTCACGATTCCAAAGGGAAACCCCGTTTCTGAAAACTTGACATCCTTGAAATTACAAAACAAGATAATTACGAGAAAACTGTCAGAGTTATGATAATTGATCTATAATCTTCATTTACTTTTATCTTAAATAATACTAAACTTCCTCAAAGTTAGTCACTGTAAGGCAGGATGTCATAATTCTTCTTCACTTTATTTCTGTTTTCTTTTTACTATGAGGAACGTTTCAGGAAATAAAAGAAATAAAGCAGGTTTTGAGCAGCCGGTGCAGTGATGGAAATCCTCGTCTCTGATGTTTCTACCAGCACACGTCACCACGGCGAGCGGCTCGTGGAAATAAAGCGGGACTGTGAACCGGACAGGAATTCCAGAGATCTTTAATTTGGAGCGTTTTAGTTCGAGCGTGGCCAAATAATTTCCTGTCGCTGCAGAAATACTTTTTTTTCCAAGAGCTTCGAGACTGAGAAAGGAGAAAAAGGAGTCGTGTGTCAGAGTGATTGTTGAAGACAGAATCTGTGATTTGGCTGCAGATCGACACAGATGGGAAACAGTTATCTAATAATTATCTCATTAACCGGAACCATGGAACCGTCAGCAACAAACGTGTCCAGCTGTAATTTTGGTTTTTCGCCCGTTTAATGAATATTTGCATGTCGAGCCAGCTGCTTTCATCAGGATGCAGCAGATTTAAATAAGACGATCGATCAGATATGATCAATGGTTTAGTTTGATCCATTGACAGGGGAACAGAACAGAACACGTCCAATATCATGAACATAATCACTCAATATTTTCAATAAACATTCACACTCACCTGGACTTGACTTTTAATATTGTACATACGAAGGTTTCAGATTGTCAGATCTGTCCTTAATCGATTATTGGCATTAATTAATGATCAATTAATCAATTAATCATACTTACAAAATATTAAAAACTTAAACGTTAAAAAAAAATTCATAAACCGAACAACCCGTCAATCAAAGTTTTATTTCCACAGAAACAGGTTCCACGTTCTCTCACAGCATCACGTACACCCTTAGAATTAAAGATGCTAACTAGAACCATATAGGGTTCTTCAGCTTGTCACCGTAGGAGAACCATTTTATAAAAAGTTAACTTGGAGCCCTTTCAAGGAGTTCTACCTAGAACCCAACATAAAGGGTTATACCTAGAACCATCTGTGAAAGGGATCACCTAGAACCGCCTGTGAGAGGTTCTACAGAGAGCCCTTTTATGGTACAATGGTTCCTCCCAGAACCTTCTCTGGAGGTTCTATCCAGAACTTTTCTATCTTTCCAAGGGTGCTAACAAGGTTCTACTGAGAACGTTTTTATATTCCAAGAGTTTTATCGAGAACACATTCAGGAGGTTCTACCAAGAACCTTTTTATATTCAAAGGATCTTATCCAGAACATATCCAGGAGGTTCTGCTGAAAACATTTTTATATTCCAAGGGTTTTATCTAGAACACACACAGGAGGTTCTACTGAGAACCTTTTTATACTCTAAGTGTTTTATCTAGAACACACACAGGAGGTTCTCTGAGAACCTTTTCTATTCGAAGGGTTTTATCTAGAACACCTCCAGGAGGTTCTACTGAGAACGTTTTATGTTTTGGTATAAAGAACCCTTGACAAACCCTTTTGTAGAAAGCTGTAAACTTGTTTTGACGGCTCACGTTAATTTGTGCTCAAACCGTCGGGAGACGCCGCGGCAGCGACGTAAAGAAATAAACTGTACCGTCAACCGTCGTCTTCCAGAGGTTCTGAAGGAAGTTCTGAAGGAAAAAGTTTCCAGAGTCCCCAGAATCTGTCAGTCAGTTTCTCCAGAGGGGGAGGAACAGAGATCTGTGAGAACCACGTGTCAGCCACCTGTGGAGCCGACCGCTGCAGCAAGACACACGTTTTAGTCAAAAATAAAATAATTATTAACAGAGATTTGGTGTCAGTGTGAACAGTTTTCAGTTAATCTCCGGGGTTACAGAACAAATCTCTTTTTTAAATACCTGCATGTGATAACAGGAACAGAACAGATGGAAAAATCTGCCTTTGTGTATTTTACATTTAAAACAGAGACTTGAGCTGTTGGAGAACATTTCAGGAGGTTTGCATGATTGATTAAATGGGAATCAGTACTCAGTAGTACCGATGTAATTTGAGAACGGTACCCTTAAAACTCTTACCCCCACTGAGAACGGTACCCTTAAAACTGTTACCCCCACTGAGAATGGTACCCTTAAAACTCTTACCCCCACTGAGAACGGTACCCTTAAAACTCTTACCCCCACTGAGAACGGTACCCAACACTTACTTGCACCTTTATTATGACTTTATTTTCACTCTTTTCCTACTTTGTGCTGCAACTGAACAACAGTGTTCGTCAGAATTAAAGAATCAATTATTCACATCACTTAAAACCACAGTGACGCACAGACACACACACACACACACACACACACACACACACACACACATATAAAGTGATGGAATTGAATTAATTTTCTCGTTTCTCTTTGTCTCTTTCAGGGTCGCCATGTCAAAACAGGCCAGCTTGCTGCTATTAAGGTCATGGACGTCACAGGAGTAAGTGACACACACTCACACACACACACAGAGCCTTATTATATCTGTATGTACACACACACACACACACACTTTGGTTCTGAGCGCACAGCGTCTGTCTTCAGGGCGTCTGAGCAGCAGTTTGTCCTCACCAGACTTCATCTGATTTCCTCCAGGAGTTGTTTTCTTTTTTTTACATTTCAGTGAACACAAAAATCATCGTGCTGACTCTGTGTGTGTGTGTGTGTGTGTATGTGTGTGTGTGTGTGTGTGTGTGTGTGTTTTAGGATGAGGAAGAGGAGATTAAAGCAGAGATCAACATGTTAAAGAAGTACAGCCACCACAGGAACATCGCTACCTATTATGGAGCCTTCATCAAGAAAAACCCTCCAGGAATGGACGACCAGCTCTGGGTACGAACGCACGTGTCTGGAGCTTTATTTCAGCTCGAACAGCAATCACGTTTTTAAGATATCTTTAGAAAAACATTTGTAAAATATTAATTTTTTCAGGTCCCATTCCATCTAGGAAGTGTCAGTCAGAGGTCATCTGCAGGTGTTTTAGGGCTGAACAATTAATCGAAATTCATCAAAATCACAATAACAACTTTCAAACAGCAGGAGACGCAATATGTTTTAATGCAAACTGTGTGTCAAACTACCATTTTAAGTTCATTGATTAATCTTCATGCTGCAGAAATGTCCCGTCCTGCACATCATATTTTTACAGACTTTGTTTGGCAGAGATTCTTACAAAAATCACACCATGATGATATGTTTTAAATGAAAATTGGCTTTCCTTCTAATATCATAAATCATATCAGTCAAAATAACTGCAATTAGATATTTTTTCCAAATGCACTTTTTATTTTTTTGATCTAAAAGTCACCAGAATGCAGGAAACAAATTCTGTGACGCTCAGTTTTTCTCTGGCGAGGATCCTCAAACCACAACGCGTTGGTTTTGAAATACTCTCTTTTTTTTTTGTGAGGTCTCGAGGTTGGTGAGTATGTGAATGATTCATGATTCATTCAGGCACGACTTGGACCAAACTAATGTCGGTCACAAGCTTTTGATGTCTCCGTTTCTGTCTGAGTGACTCCTGTGGTTCTGTGAATTTTGTAATAACTGAATTTCTCCACAGCAGAGTGATGATTTCTGTTTTTTTTCTCTAATAGAGTTTGTTAGTTTGATGACTAATCGACTAACAAAACAACTATTTGTCTTCAGTTTGACGCAGCACTGCAGCGTGTTTTTAATGACGCTCCTCGTTTTCATATGAGCTCAGAACTGAAGGAAAACCTGTGTTCTGATGGCTACTCCTCATCCATTTGTGTTTGTCCGTCCCAGTGCAACAGCATGTGATCTGTCTACAGGAACAACCTGAAAACAAACCTGTGTTAATCTGTACAGTAACATTGTGTGTGTGTTTGTGTGTGTGTGCAGCTGGTGATGGAGTTCTGCGGGGCCGGATCGGTGACAGATCTGATCAAAAACACCAAAGGGAACTCTCTGAAGGAGGAGTGGATCGCCTACGTCTGCAGAGAGATCCTCAGGGTGAGACGCCAAACTGCATGTGTCAGCATGAAAACATCTTTCTTAAAAAATAAAAGTTTGGTGGAAACAATTACAAATATAAGGGAACCTCATAAGGTTCCCTGAGGAACGCCTTATTTTGATATTCTGTATTATTTCAGATATTTCTTGTTTTTTTCTGCTGCAAGTTGATCTCAATACAATTTATCTCCTTTAGTCTGACAGCAAATACATGGAACTTTCATTTGTTGTTGATTTTGGAGCCCCCTGTGGAGAAAAGCGGTGGTGTTTCCACCACAATGACCACAAAGTATAATAAATAATCTAAATTACAATCTCCTCCTGCTTCTGTTTTAACTGGCTGAAGGTCGACTCACTTTAACTTTGACTGTGAAAATGTAAACAGACTTTTTTTCTTCATTTATTGTGATATTATAAAACACAGAAAAATGACAACTTAAAAAAATGTCCTTTATTAAATAATGTATCAGATGTGCACAACATTTTTGTTCATATAAATTTGGTTCTTCCTGTTAACTTAAAGTGCTTCTGCTTTTTTTCCTTTAATGAAGTAAAATAAAAGTCATGCAGCATGTGCAAGAAGAAAATGGTATGAAGCAGTGAACCACCACGTAATACAGCAGTAAATATTATCACAGCCTGGTACCATGTTGAGACATTTTTTATTGCAATATTCAATATTCATCCCTAAAAATCACAGTGTGGTGTAATATTTTAAACTAACTTAAATTAAATTCTGAACATTTTTATTGATAATCAATATAGATTATATTTTAATTATTTTCTAACTTTAGATTTCTGTTTTGGCCTCAAAAAGCTAAATTTATACGATGCATATTGCTAAAAAAAAAAAGGATAATGAGAAGGGACGGATGCTGAAGACTTGTAACGCTCTGCAACCTTACAGGGTTTCTCTTTTTCTGTAGTTGATCTCTCGACTATTATACTTTAAATAAAGAATTTAAAAAACAAAAGACAGGAAGCTCCCAGTACGGTCGGACCTGTCTGCAAACCTTTTTCTTTCTTCTTCTTCTTCTTCTGTCAGAGTTTGACCTTCATGTGTTTGTGTGTCTCCAGGGTCTGACCCACCTCCACCAGCACAAGGTCATCCACAGAGACATCAAGGGCCAGAACGTCCTGCTGACGGAGAACGCAGAGGTTAAACTAGGTGAGAGGAGACACACACACACACACACTGTCATCTTGTGTAATGTCTGCTGGTGCTGAACAAACCGGTTACAGCTAAAAATACTGTTTGATGATCATAGATAAGATATTTTTACAAAGGAAAGGAGCTGTAACAGGATTACTGTCTGTGTAGAGTAGGATGATAATGATTAATCGATGATCGATTTAAGAATTTAAAGATCTGAAATATAACAGAGATTATTTTTGTGAACATGTCATCTGATATACAAGCACAAAATTCTTTGTTTTTAAAAAAATAATTTTTCCAGTGATCAATTAAGGAAACTTCAGACGATTTGCAGCCTGAGTGTAAAATAACTGAATGAAGAGTGTAGTGTTTCAGAACAATATCCCCACAAGTGTCCCGACATTACAGCAATTATGATAAACTGATGTTTGAGTCTCTCCCGTCCACTCAGTGTCTGCAGAGCTCACGTCTCTGCTGTGTCTCATGGGCATAATTCTGCTCTATTTTTTGGCCCAATGCTCAATAAAAAGCCTCTGAATAAATATAGTTGTCCAGAGGCATCTAAGCAGCGGAGCAAATCCATCTCCATTGTTCAGTTAAAGGGGGAGCAAAGTTATGGTTTTGCTTCCCGAAAATAATACAAAATAATGCATTTTGCACCCTCGTCGAGCTGAACCACGTTTTACCACGTTTGTGGGTGTAACTTTTGCTGTATTGTCACCGTTCATATAGACTCTTTTACAGTCGATGTCATCGAAAAGCTGGGGTTTCCCTCAGTCATCCAGACGAGTTATCAAGCTGCAAAGGTTGAATTAAACATTTTACCAAAATCACCAAAATGTCTGTTTGTTGATGATACTTCAGAATCGATACTCCAGTGATCGATATAAGTTCTGACAGGATCACAACAGTTTTAAAGCGACCGGTGGCGTCTGCGGCTGCAAGCTGTTACACGTGTTGACTGGACTGAGGACGCGACCAAAACTGCTCGTGTTTGCAGCAGCTCGTTGACACGTGCAGCTTCCTCTTTGTTTACAAACTGTAAAAGGATCCATACAGCCAGTTTGTTTATGATTCATTGTTTTCTGGAGCACAAAATTGTTTACAAGATCACCAAGTTCTTAATTTTGTTCTTTGAAGTGCAACAGATCGACGCATTTAACTTTAAAACGTACAAAATCAAAAGTACATGAACCTGCTCACAACAAGATCTGTGGATTATATTAAATAAAGTAATGAATACTTTGTACTTAAGATTTGTACTTGAGTACAGATTTTCAGTACTCTTTCCACCACTGTATATAACTCTGTGTGTGTGTGTGTGTGTGTGTGTGTGTGTGTGTGTGTTTGCAGTGGACTTTGGTGTGAGCGCTCAGCTGGATCGTACGGTGGGGCGGAGGAACACGTTCATCGGGACGCCGTACTGGATGGCCCCGGAGGTCATCGCCTGTGACGAGAACCCCGACGCCACGTATGACTTCAAGGTACGTCTGATGTGTGTGTGTGTGTGTGTGTGTCTGTGTGTGTGTGTGTGTGCTGAAGGCAGTCGAGCAGCATGTAGGCACACACACAGTATCAGCATCATACAGTACAGTATGTACAAACACTGTTTCCTTCATCTCGCTGCCAATTGATGCTGGAACGCTCGACTCATCTGAGGATGTTTTCTGGGAATGAAAACAGAACATCGTGTCCTGTTCTGTGTTTTCTTCTTCTTTTCTCTAAAACACAACCTCAGACGTGCCGTTTGAGGGCCGCTCGTGTGCAGTCACACGATCAAAACAAAGAGCTAAAACAGGCTAAAAGCTGCAAACGTCAGACCAGCAGGAGGAGAGAAGAGTGAAGATTGACACGTGTCTGGATTATAATGTTGACACGTTTGTTTACATTCATTTTACATTTAAAAAGCTGTTGTTTTATAGACGTGTCTAATTACTATTACTATTACTGTTTGTGATACCTCAGGCAGTAACAGATTACATGTAACAGGATTACATAATCTGGATACAAAAAAAGGTAACTGTATTCCATTACAGTTACAGATAAAAAGATGTAATCAGATACATTTAAACAGATAAAAAACAATATACCTGCATGCAGAGCACACACAGCTTTTGTCTTTAATCAATCAATCAATCAATCAATCAAAGGAAGGAACAGCTGGACAAACGGATCATCTAACAACGAACAAAAAACATTTAGAGCTGCAACAATTAATCAGTTATTAATCAACTAAATTAAATCTGCATCTGTTCTGATGATTGATCATTCATTTTGAGTCATTTTTTAAGAAAAAAAATTCATTCCTTGGAATATAAAAGGGTTCTCGGTAGAACTCCATGGGTGGGTTCTTGTTAGCACCCATACAAGGTGGAAAAGCTCTGGAGAGAACCCACAGAGAGGGTTCTGGGTGGAACCTTTCACAGACGGCTCTTTATGTCTGTTTCCAGGTAGAACTCTATGAAAGGGTTTCAAGTGGAACCTTTTTTTGGAACTCAAAAAGGGTTCTCCTATGGGGACAAGTTTAAGAACCCTTTGTGGTTCTAATTATAATTACATTTTTTAACAACTCTGGTTTCTTTGCTTCTTTAAAACACTTTCTGACATCTCATGGACCAAACAGCTGATCGATTAATGGGCGAAAGTGATCGACAGATTAATCAATGATGAAAATAATCAATACAGGAAAGACTTTAAAAACAACTGAGAAGACCGTGACGGGATTAATGAACCGATTAATAGTTTTTTAATTTTTCATTTTTTAGATAAAAAAGGTAACAAGGTCATTCAAAAGTAACAGAAAGTAATCAAATTACATTACTTCATATGATACTTGTATGTTACAGACTACATTTTTAACAGGTAATTAATAATTAATAATAATTACTTTTTATACTTTTTATACTTCTGTGCTCCTTCTTTTGTGGAAGTAGTGAGTAGCTGTATCGGAGTATATTTAATCTAGAGCTGCAACAATTAATCAATTAACTGGTTGTTAATTGATGATTAAATTAATCAAAAACTATTTTAATAATCTATTAATCGATTTGAGTCAAGAAAAAAAGTAAAAATTCTCAGATTCCAGCTTCTTAAATGTGAATATTTTCAGTTTTCTTTGACAGTAAACTGAATATTTTTGGGTTGTGAGTCAGACCAGACGGGGCAGTAATGGGGACAGGATGAATCCCTGCGGCGAGCCTGTGGAGGACGAGCACGGCGCCGTCAAGACGCCATTATCTCCCGCCCTCTGGGGCTTTTTAACGCGTCAAGAAACCCTCAGTTCATCTCACAAGATTAAGATCAACCTCAGATATCAGTTCTTTAGCAGATAAACGTTGTTAAAATCAGATAATATCGATAAAAAAGTTACAGAGATCTACAATAGCAGCAGGGGCAGATGGGTAATTTATCTGTCTGTATTTTTATCGTTTAACAAGTACAGAAAAACATGATGTGTGAAGTCGGTAACACGTTTTTAGGATGTGAAAGTTTTCAGTTTTCTCCCTGTGTGTGTCTCTGCAGAGTGATCTGTGGTCGCTCGGTATCACAGCCATCGAGATGGCAGAGGGAGCACCACGTAAGTGTGAAACATCCGACTCACTGAACCAGCACGAGTGGACACGCAGGACACTTTGTCTCCCAGTTTAACGTCCAAATACGTCTCTCTTTTCTACTTTTCCCCGTCTCATTCTTGTCTCATGTTTCCTTTACTCTCAAATCTGCTTCCTTTCCTTTCCTTTCCTTTCCTCCTTCCCTCTCCTCTTGTCTCATCTCCTCACATCTCTTCCCATTTTGCTTCTTTTCCTTTTCTATCTTCTTGTCTCGTCTAATGTCCTCTTCTGTCTTTCCTTTCCTTTCCTTTTCCTCCCCTGATCTCCTCCTCCATTTCCTGTCTCACCTTTTTTCATTCCTGTCTTCCTTCCTCCTCTCCTGTCCCTTTCCCTTTCCTCTTTCCTTTTCTCTCTCTGTCTCTTTTCCTTTCCTTTCTCTAATCTCCTCCCTGTTTGTTTCCTTCCCTTTCCTCTTTTACCTTCTCGTCTTGTCTCCTCTCCTCATCTGTCATTTCTTATCCTTTCCCTTCCTTTCATTTCATTTCCTCCTTCCCTCCTCCTTGTCTCATCTCTTCATGTCTCCTATCCTCTTCTGTCCTTTCCCTTTGTCCTCATTTCCTTTCCTCTGCCTGTCTGGTTATATCTCCTTCTGTTTCCTTTCTTCCCCTTCATTTCCTCTCCTTTCTTGTCTCCTCTACTTTTCTGTATTTCTTTTCTTAATCTTGTCTCCTGTCCCCTGGTTCGCTTTCTTTCCCTCTCCTCTCCTCTCCTCTCCTCTCCTCTCCTCTCCTCTCCTCTCCTCTCCTCTCCTCTCCTCTGTTTTCTGTCTCCTCCTCAGCTCTGTGTGACATGCACCCAATGAGAGCGCTCTTCCTCATCCCCAGAAATCCTGCCCCCAGACTCAAGTCAAAGAAGTGGTGAGTCACTAAAACACACACACACACACACACACACTCTCAGATATTTCCTCTGCACCTGCTCTGTGGTTATGATGCAGTGTCAGCGTCACATCAGGCCTCCTCTGGTCCTCATTATGGTCCACATGCAGCAGTAATCTGATTTCAGACTCAACCCCGCACACGTTCTCTGTAAAGGTGCAGTTTAAGGGATGATACGGGTTTTTTCAAGTGGGGTTAAATGAGGTACTAATCCGTACAGCTTACCCAACTCATTTAGCGGCTTTTCAGACCTTCTTGGCGAATTTATTTCCAGATTTAGTGACTTATCCTGCAAACAGCGCAGCGGTCTCTTCCTCTGTCTTGTGCCGTGCTGGCAGGCAGCGCCTAGAAGGGAACCCCAGACCTGTGAAAGATCTTACGAGAGCGAACATTTAACCCGAAATATGATCTCACGAGAGTTTCGCAAATGAAGGGTTTCCTTCTACACATGACCCAGGAGGACACAGCAGCAGAGGGAGTTCAGCTGTAGTCAGTTTCTCTGATTAACAAAAACTTCTCTGGATTCAAACTTTTCAAAGTGTGAGGAAGACTCTCACTCTAAATATGTGAATAGTTTGTTTGAGCTCCTCTCTCGCTCTTCTTCTCTGGATCTCTGGATCAGGGTGGTCCTATATGGAGTCACAGAGTGCCAAAAAACCCCAGAATAAATCTGTTAAAGAGTAAGAAAATAAATGTGGAAATAATAGTTTGATCTTGTAAACATTTAAATACTTCGTTTGATCTTTTCCCTCCCTTTGTAGATCAAATATATAATTTCCTTTTAGTAAGTTTGTGGTTAGAAAGATTTCTCTGGCTACCTTTTATATGCCTTAAAGTGATCTTTTCAACCTTGTGTCAACCAACACAAGCTTTATGCAAATACAGGGGTGATGGTGTCATTAATAACCAAATTGCATCATCACACGGGTATTTGACGTCAGACATCATATATTTAGAATATTTTCACTGCTTTACTTTGCTGTAAAACAGACTTTTCTGACAGGAAGTTGCTGTTAAATTAGCCATCTCCAAATCAATTAAACTCCATTGACAAAATCTGTAATTTTACCTCACAGAACACTGGAGCTGTTGGTCGACCGCTGCCTCGGTCTGTTAGTTCATTTGTGTTATTGTCCAACTTCTGTCTTTTAAAGGGTTAGTTAAGATTCACGGAAGTCACACAAATACAACAAATCGAGGCCGCAGCAGACCAGCAACTCCAGTGTTCTGTGACGTAAAATGACCGCTTTTACCAATGGACTTTGGTTGGTTTGGAGAGAATGATATGCGGCTTATATGACAGCAGTTTCCTATGAGAAAAGGCTGTCTGACAGAAAGGTGAAGTGGGACATTTTAAACTTTAAGTCTTTCACTCTGGTATTAAATTACGTATCTAACTTTTCTCTCTCTCTCTCTCTCTCTGTGTGTGTGCAGGTCGAAGAAGTTCCAGTCGTTCATCGAGAGCTGTCTGGTGAAGAGTCACAGTCAGAGACCGAGCACCGAGCAGCTCCTCAAACACCCGTTCATCAGGGACCTCCCCAACGAGCGGCAGGTCCGCATCCAGCTGAAGGACCACATCGACCGCACCAAGAAGAGGAGGGGGGAGAGGGGTGAGGAGGCACTGCACCCACACTCACTGACTCACCCCACAGCTGCAAACAGCTGCATGAAGGCTCAGCTGGTTCAAAACTGTGTGAATACTAACATGAAGTGTGTGTGTTTCCACCAGATGAGACAGAATATGAGTACAGTGGGAGTGAAGAGGAGGATGAAGAGAGGGACATCGGGGAACCCAGGTACTATTACTATTTAATGAAAATGAAGTTTTAATATATATATAACATATAACAACATATATATAATTAGATAACCTTCATTACATTGTCAATAAATGAAGAATCCTAATCCTCCTCTAGTTCCATCATCAACATTCCCGGGGAGTCCACTCTGAGGCGGGACTTCCTGCGCCTCCAGCTGGCCAACAAGGAGCGGTCGGAGCTGATCCGGCGTCAGCAGCTGGAGCAGCAGCAGAACGAGGAGCACAAGCGCCAACTACTGGCTGAGAGGCAGAAACGCATCGAGGAGCAGAAAGAGCAGAGGAGGCGGCTGGAGGAGGTAGAGTTTACTCTTTAATTTATCCACCGGCAGTGTGTTTTTTATCGAACTAATAAGGTAAACAGACACACTGACAGTTTAAAATACGTTCAGGCATGAGGTCGTGAGCATCAGGTGGAAGGAAATCTGAAAATAGACGAGTTAACATGTAAAGTTACTCAAAGGCTGCGTACATGATGTAAATTTAATGCTAACAGACTGAGGCTAAAGCTAGCTTACACTCCAGCAAACACTGGTTGCTGGGGAGATGCAGTAAGTGTGGCTGGGACTAACATTGCTGCAGCTACAAAGCTAACATAAGTTAGCCAGACATGCTAATGTTTGTAGCCTACATTAGAGCAATTAAAGACAAAGTTTCATTCATGTGTGCTCTTGTTTTTTACGTTTTTGAAACTGTCCAGACTCGTGGCACACTGAATATCGCTGGTCTCACAGCCTCCTGCGCACCAGTTCAACACAGAGAGAAATGCAAAGCTTGACAGGCCTGCGGCGCCTTAGTTACGGTCGCTAATCTATGATTGGACAGGTGCTGTTCGCAGGAGGGGCTTAGCGAAGGGTCAGTTGCATCTTGTGGACATGTAGTGTTGAGCTCAAACAGTTACCTCAAATATATCAGCACTCTAAAGTTTGATAGGTGCATAAAAATCAGTCTTAAATGATTTATGAAGATAAAAGACAGCTGAAAAGAGCAGATGACTCCTGATGGAGACAGAGAACTGACACCTTCTGCATCACACGTGATAATTGAGAATGACTGTGTGCCTGTTTTAGCCTGTGGCTGTTTTCACCTTTTACAAAACATCTCAGCTTTGATTATAAAATGACTTGTCTTCATGCAAAAACCCACCACACCTGTGATGTTAGCACTTATCCAAATGCCAGGGAAACACACCTGATGTGCACACAAACACACACACACACACACAGTCACACACGGAGCGGAAAGCGTTGTTGTGTTAAAAAGTCTCCTCCGCCCACAGCAACAGCGTCGGGAGCGAGAGATTAGGAAGCAGCAGGAGCGGGAGCAGAGGAGGAGGTACGAAGAGATGGAGCAGCTCCGCCGGGAGGAGGAGAGGAGGCACGCAGAGAGAGAACAGGTAGGAGAACACCTGACCCACAGACGTTACATCACAGGTGTCGTCCAGAGGGGCGTGGCTTCCTAACTCCTGAAAACTCACCGCTCAGCTCTCTGATGTAACCTCTGCAGTTCACTCACATTCACATGAGTTTCTCCTTCTTCTCTCCTTGTGTGACAGAAAATATGAAATCTACAAGTGACCAAACAATTTAGCTTCTCATTTTGTGTCGTTAGAGTCACTTTTAAAGTTTGGAGAAATTAAATTATCCAAAGATTAGAAAAGAAAACTCCACATAATTCTGTGAACCTCTGTGTTAGAGTTTGACTTACAGGTGTTGCATGTAATATTTTACAGACAAATTAATTAAATAATTAACATCAGCAAATCTAAACACTTCTATGTTAGACCAGCTGATGTTTCTCTAAATTCAGACTACATTTCCCATAATCCAGTGCATGGCAAGCTGTCATAACAAAGACATGTTAAACAAAGCCAACTTTTCATTAAAAATGTATGTAATTGACTGAATGAGACTTAATAACAACAGTCATTACCATTCATAAAGACTTATGACGGTGTTATGTCAGTCTTATGCACACCTCTTTAGATAAAATGTTACCACAAACATTTACTACAGTACAACTGAAGCTCCTGAATGTTCCCATTATTTTAAATGCCAAAAGAAATGACAAATACGTGCTGAGTAACACAAAGTTTTTAGTGAAAGTTTTATGAGTTTAAAAACTTTTAAAGTAATTGCTGCCGTGTGGATCATGATTTTTAAACACAGTTAAAGTTTATGGTGCAGAATGATTCAGAGTTCTTGTGGTTATAAAGAGAGAAATGGAGAAGTCTGTGTCGAGTCTCCCACAGATCCAGTATTAGAGTTTAACAGAGGAGACGGGAGGATTTGCGAGTGACTGCATGACTAATAGTGAACTTTTCCTGCAGAGCCTCGATCCCTGAACGCTCCACTTTTCAGACATAAATCTCCACCTTCTTCCTCAGCTGATGTCACGCTGATCTTTAGCGTCCTCCCTCCAATAATAAGCACGTCTTCCTCTTCTACTAATTACAGCCTCCTGCTGCTTCCCTCTTTTTATCTCTCCTCGTCTATTTCTGACTAAATCCCTGCTTTCACACCTCTTCAATAAATCTACTTTTCTCTCTGTCCTCCTCTTTCATTTTCTCCTATTTCCTGCTCTGCTGATGTCACTGGTTGCCTGGGCTCCGATTTGCTTCTCGCCTGCCTCGGTGCTCTCTGATTGGCTGCGTCTCTTGCTCGGCTCCTGGGTGCTGATTGGTTAGGAGTATATCCGTAGACAGCTGGAGGAGGAGCAGAGGCAGCTGGAGATCCTGCAGCAGCAGCTCCTGCAGGAGCAGGCCTTACTGCTGGTAACATCACACACACACACACGCACAGAAAAAGTTCTTGTTTTTAAGACGACAGTGACAAAAGTTTCCATGACAACAGCTCAGAGGTTGGTGGCCATGGAAACAGCTGGGGTACCAGGACTTGGACGACGGGTCGAACGCTGGTTCCACGTCAGTTTGTCATTTACACGCAGAAAATTGTGACATGGCGAAGGCGATCGATACTCGATCAATACTGAAGAAAGACAGAATCACACACGTCAGCTCCAGAGAAAAGTTAACAAACATCAAATCAATAAATGCACACAGTGATGGACGGGTCAGTCGTGAGCTGATGATCCTGAAATGACGCCTTGTTAAGCTTCATTGTTCACCTGACAGCAGAACCAAACACTGTTTAAAGGGACATTTCACACACAAATCAACAACACACACTTTCCCTCCACCTGTAGTGCTATTTAGTGTTGTGGGTTCTAGTGTTCTGGTGAGAACTGATCCTTCCTAAGTCCCGCCCTTTATGGAACCACAGTCAGCTTTCTCCTTTCCTGTTTCCTGTACTTAGATAAATAAATGTGCTATGTTCGCTCGGCTCGTCTATGTTGAAAAGAAAACCACATTTTGAAGGTGGTTAAAAGATGAAGCATGCTAGCTAGCCAGCTAATCTACTGTCGATCAATTGTTAGCTAGTTAGTTAGCTAGCGTTTTACTGACATTAGCTAACTTAGGATGCGACTGTAGCTGTGTCTCAATTTGGGGGCTGCAACCTTCAAAGGCTGCACTGTAAAACAAAAGAAAGTATTGAACTCAACTCAAACCTATAATCTTTAGTTTAGATGATTTACTTTTCTTCTTTAGGGTCAGCTGTTGGGTCTCTGTGCACTGCATGAAAATAAGTTGTTGTTTCAGATGTTTTTTATTAGAGGCATTTGAGCAAAAGGCTCGACATTCTTACAGAATAAAAAAAAACTGCTTCAGGTTTTATAGTATTTCACAGACATGACTTAACATGAAAGAAAGAGAGAAAACAATGAGAGCAGAGAAAGAAAGGAGAAATAATAAGGGAAAAAAAACAGGGAAAAGTCTGGTTTCAGAGGGATTTTCAGAATAGAGTAAAAGATGCTGAATATTTCAGTCCAGAAACTTTCTATCCTGGGACAAACTATGCTTTAATATAATGGGACTAGATGGAGCTCAAAGCACCAAAAAAATACATTTAAAATGTTCAAAACCAGCGTCTCTCTCTAGAAATCATGCAGACTTTGTTGTGAGCAGTTTCATGAAGGAACTGTTGTATTTTTACTGAACTACACCCACCAATCGCATCACTGTGCAGAAGGCAGCGTGCATCTACTCATGGATGAGAGGCTGCAGCTCGGCCGAGGATGACGCCGGTCATGTCTGTAGTCTACGCTGTCACAAGCACGACCCTGCTCGCAGCAGGTCTGTGGATCGTCTTCAGTGACCGGGTCATGATTTCTGCAAAGAGACACTGCTGTTGAGTTTCTCAGATGTATTTTTTGCTGCTTTGAGCGCCACAATAACAAGGAGTCCAGCTCTATCCAGCTGGGTTTCACCAGCAGGACACACACACACACACACACACACGTCGGCTGCTGCAGACTTTCACACACGGCTCAGAAAAATGTCCTGATGAGATGGTGTGAGAAACATGCACAGACAGTTTCAAACTGAGCTTCCAGGCGCATCGGTCGATGGCATTTGTCAAGTTTTGCACCAAAATGAGAACTTGTGAAAACTTGTCATAATATTTAATATAAACAGATAATTTCCCTCCAAAGTAAAACATCAAACATTAGACTGATAAATGGAGTTTAACACCAGTTATCATTTTTTTTATTTACTATTAGATGACCTGTCATTTTTGCCTGCTATCAATATGATGAATCCTCCTGTCAAACCACCGCCCGGACAAGGTTTTGTTTTTTTTATGTTTCCCTCAGTAATTGATTTTTCCTGTCATGACTTCATCAATTAATTATGATTTAAATGCAGGTTCTGCACCACTGAATCAGAGCAGAGTGAATCCTGCATTAAAGAGCTGCAACAACGACAAACGTTTCACCAGTCTGGTCACGTTTTAGTGTCTAATAACATTTTAACCTCACATTACTGAGGTGACCAGTGAATGCAAATTATTTATGCATGAATACGTCATGTTTGTGTCACAAATGTCTGGAAGAGTTCAGTCAAAAAAATTGTTTGTAATTGCAGCTTATTGAGTGCATTTTCCATATCTTGGATATATTTTCATTTTTTTCCCCCGCTGACCTGCAGTTTCTCCTCTGTTGTGTTCGACGTGCAGGAGTACAAGAGGAAGCAGATCGAGGAGCAGCGGCAGGCCGAGCGGCTGCAGAGGCAGCTGCAGCAGGAGCGAGCGTACCTGGTGTCGCTGCAGCAGCAGCAGCAGGAGCCGCCGAGGCCGCCGCAGGACAAGAAGCAGCTGTACCACTACAAAGACCAGGCGCCCGGCAGCAACGACAAGCCGGCCTGGGCCAAAGAGGTAACCTGCACGACCTGAGACACAGACACACACTCAAGGAAACGTCACCTTTTTTAAAACTTTGTTACACACAAAAACTTATTTTCTTAAAACAAGTGCACAATTTCAAAACTTAGCAATTTGTTTCAGGTGATTTCTGGAATAAAGAGTTTAAACATGGTTAAATATGTCAGCCAACTCAGTTTAAGTGTGCACTATTTTATGAATATTTTCACCACTTAACCTCGCTGTCAGACAAACTTATCTTACAGGAAACTGCTCTTATATATCGCTCTCTCCAAACCAACCAAAGTCCATTGGCAAAACTGGTCATTTTAACTCACAGAACACTGGACTTGCTGGACTACTGCTGCCTCAGTTAGTTTTTTGTTATTGTGTGACTTCAGTGTTTTAAATGGTTAGTTCAGACTCACAGAAGTCACACAATAACACAAACAAACTATCAGATCAAGGCAGCAGTTGACCAGAAAGTCCTTGTGTTCTGTGAAGTAAAATGAGTGATTTTGTCTCTGGAGTTTGGTGGCTGTGGAGAGAACGATGTTTGACTCATACAACAGCAGTTTCCAGTCAGAAAAGTCTGTCTGACAGCAAAGTTAAGTGGTGAAAATATTCTAAATATAGTGCACACTTAGACTGATATTGATTTTTTTAGGTGGACCACCATCCACTGTAGGTAATACACTGACAGTGAATAAGTATCTCGTACAACAACACTTAAAATCACCTTAAATCACAATTAATGTAAAGAAACACAACATTTCCTCTTTTTTTGAAGAGATTCTGTTGTTGGCAGACTGGTTAAGAAGTGAGTGGTGTGTAGTGGTGAGCGTGTTGGAGTTTTTGTTCTTTTTTTGTTTATTTTTGTTTTTTGTTTTTTTACTGAGGACACACAAACACAAACACACACAGTCTGGTTCAGAGGCAGCTCTGCTAACATGTAAATGTGTGTGTGTGTGCACAGACACTCAGGTGAAGCTCTGCAGACGTGTGAGAACAGGCCTCCACCCACAGAGCAGCTCACACTTAAAAACACACTCGAGCACAAACAGCTGTTCGGCCACAATGACAGAGCTGAGTCGGCTGTAAAGAGGCAGTTTTCATTCATTAGAGCTCAAACGCCCTGATTATCTGGTTGAAGCTCCCTGCAGGTTAACAATGTGTTTGTTTACGTTGTCTTTGTTTAGTTTTGTGTCCTCCAGGTATCGTCTGAACTGTACCTGCAGGAGAGTCTGTCTCACCTGTGATGATGCTTCAAAATGACCTTTTTCTGATTCTTTCAGGTGCAACAGTGGGACAATAATGCTG
>JAJHUR010086425.1:0-16208 GCA_027495735.1 Lutjanus campechanus
CTTTTGTGAATTAAGCATTCAGATGTCATTTTAGCATATGGATTTTTAGAGAGACATAATTAATTAGCAGAAAGATTTTAAAAAATGAACCAAAGGAATCCTTGGCAGCTTGAGGTCTAAGGCAATTGCTAACCTTTGCCTTTACCTTTAACCCCTGCATGTATCATATAAATGTTTCATTTTTTCCAGTTCTTTTTAAGTGTATTCTCTTTATCAAGTCAAGCCATTTTTTTTTTATTTACCCAACATCACAAATCACAATTTGCCACAGAAGGCTTTACAATCTGTACAATGTGCAACACCTTCTGTCCTGTATACTCTTTGACTCTGAAAAGATATGTCAGCGTTTTCATAATGAAATTGTCCCTTTCATTTTCTTTTTTTCCCCTTTTTCCTTTTCTTTTTTTTTTTTAACCAAGAATCTAATCTGCGTAGGACACCATCTTTGTAGTTACTTCATTGAGTGTGCAAAGCACAGTGAGTATGTGACTGTTTGAGATATCACTTTGAATTATATGCAGTTCTGAATCAGAAACTTTGGCCACAAGGGCATATATCCATCCATCCATCCATCCATCCATCCATCCATCCATCCATCCATCCATACATACATACATACATACATATTTTTTTATACTGAAATTGAGATGTTCCAAACGTAATGCAGCTGGTGTTTAGTAGTGTTCCCCCCAAAAGTACTCTCAGTTTTAAATGTGGAGAACCTCACAGATTTAGTAGCCAGTAAAGTACCTTAGTTACTCACTGGTGGATGGTCTCTCTGCCTCCTAGTGGCTGTTTAGAGGTATGGCAGCGTCTGTGGATGACCCACTGAACTCTGATGTGCTTCTACTTTAACTGTTTCTGGTCCAGTTTTTTTCCTGACATTATTATCACATGGTTCTAGATAATGCTGGTGCAGATGCAGTGCAGTTTGAAGAGAGTAAAAAGAGAAAATAAATATGTGTCATGTTATCTGCCAGTTAAAATGAAATGAACATTTTCTGCTGTGTCAGTGTTTGGAGACAGCAGCACAGCAGCATTCAAGCATAACATTACCCTTGGGACCAATGAACATAGGACAGTTACCTTGACCTGTGTGTGTGTGTGTGTGTGTGTGTGTGTGTGTTCTAGCATTGACGTTATTAGTCTTGATTGCTGGGACAATTGCAGCTGTCCACATTTTTAACTGATGTTTGAATCCCAGTCATCAATACAAAATCAATATTAAATAGTTACAAACATTTAATTCAATTGAGCCATTCCTATTGACGGCTATATTTATTGATTAATTAACTTAAAGAAACTGAGGCTATTGGATTGAGATTTATAATTTGTAATTACATTTTTGGAGATAAAAATATGATATAATCACGACATATTAGCCCAGTCTTCTTTATAAATTATAATTTTGCAGATATGAGTATGATAACTTTTGTGGGAGGAATCAAATAAAGAGTTACTGGGACATCTTGTGGTCAAATACCAGAAGTACATACAGGACCTTTTCTCTCTAATTTGTTCAATTCAGCAAATATATTTAATTTTTCACAAAATTACTTTGTAATTGTTATGAATTACTCCTCAAGATATTAAATTCCAATGAATACATAAATTAAATCATAATATATTATAATAATAGTTTGCCATTTAAGTTGTATATGTAACTTAAATAGCCACATACTGCTTCCAAGCTAAGAACAAATGTGCAAATTTAGCTCTCTGTACCCAAGATCGGGTTTAGTGTCAGTTTGTTATTCCAGCCTTAAAAAGTAGAGTTGAATGACATGGTTTGTCTGAGCCACATACACAGACTTATACACACGTGCCTTGCAGCAATACAGTGATTGGGGAACTAGCTATTACATAACACTGTATTATGCTCATATAAACAGAGGTGTGTGTTAAGTGCTTGATGTCTATAAAGTTATCAGCTGCCTGTGTGTAGAAGGTGCTGCTCATTCGGGTCATTCTGGACTTTAGACAGCCATATATCTCCTGAAATGATGGCCTTTAGCTGTCAAATGTTAAAATATCACAAATCCACATCCAAATATTAGGGAGGACCCATGTCTCCAAAAACTATGCCTATACGGTGCTAATCATCAGTGGTGGACAAAGTACTCCACTGTTTTAAGTAAAAGTAGCAATGCTAGTGTTGAAATATTCTATTACAAGTAAAAGCCCTGCATTCAGCATCTCAATTGAAACAATAATTTTGACTGGTCTTAAATAACTATGATAGGCAGAGCAAAGACTAAAAAGATCACTGGTCCCTGAACTTGCCAGGTAAACTGTGGTAAAATGTGGTATGTGAATTTTCTCTTGTAGGCAATAAAACTGCTGCAGCTAAAACAATAAAAAATGGTTATGTTGCATTTCATAAACTGTTTGACTTTTGATCAAAATATTTTCACAGTACACTTTACTTAATGGTTTGGAGTGAGTACCTCTTGTATTCAAGTGAAATGGAACAAAGGTTAAACTGAAGTGTTTTTTTTCTGTAGTGAAACCACCATGTTTCCAGGCAACCAGGTGCAATAAAACACGTGTTACTTGTGTGCCGCCCTGTCATATTACAGACATGTCTAGTGTTGTGTTTTTGTCATTAAATATGGATATATGATGCTGATGTGAAATATAATTGTTCTTTATTTCAGCTGAATTCTGTGGTGTCCTTTTTAACAATCAGTGACAGTCCCATTTTACCTGAGCATGTCATCAGAGTGAAGTAGGGATTCATGGTGTGTTTGAAGGGCCAAAGTTTCTGAAGTATTTTACTTGGCAATATATTTTCTTCATAGAAATAATGCAGAGATTGATAAGAAGTCACACTTAAAAGGGGTAGTAAATTCAATCATTACTCATTCTCCTGCCGATTGAAGGTTGGGTTCAGTTTTTTAGTTCACAAAACACTGCTGTAGTTTCCCAGCAAAACAGCATTGCACGATCTCCCAAATAATCTAAGTGAATGGTGACCCGTATTCAAACAGAGAAAACAACAGGAGAAAAAAAACATGAAGTGCCTCCATACTGTTGGCATGGCGTAATCCAAGTCCTAGTGTGCACACCATCACCGCACACATATACAGTTCAGATGGCTCCAAGCTAAGGATCCACAGTAGAGATGTTGACTAAAAACTCAGAGTAAATGATATCTTTCACGTAAATGGAGCTTTATGAAATGTGGATTACGTCAGACAAGCAGCATGGAGGCATTTTATGTTTTGTTTTGTTTTGTTTTGTTTGTTTGTTTGTTTTTTTGGTTGTAAATTGTTTGAGAGACTAACACTGTTTTATTTATTTATTTAGTTATTTATTTATTTGTGAAACTCCAGCAGTGTTTTGTGGACTAAAAAACTAGACGCGACCTTCAGTTGGCTTGAGGGTGAGTAGATGATAACTGATTTTTCATTTTTGGGCGAACTATCCCTTTAAAGTAGTCCTCAGAATGTAGGTGGCTGTCTTCATAATCTACCAAAATTGCCTGACTTCACGCTACTCAGTTCCACCACTGCAATCATACTGACAGTGAATCTTAAAGACCATAAAGATTTGGAGCACATGTGTGAGCAGCCACATCCCTCCCCCTTCTCCCGTACTGCCGGAATCTGACTGTCTGTCTGAGGACGTGGCGTGGAAAGAGGAGCACAAAGAGAAGCTGCTGCTTGTCTGCGCAGACTCACTGACAGCACGGCGGCTGTGTTCTGGTTGTTCCCTCCACGTGGACCCTGTCATTGACCCAAACATTCCGGTCTCCGTGGCAGCGGGGAGCGCGCGTGCCGCCGCCGTTGCGCAGTGCAGAGCGGGAGGCACGAGGCGGGGCAGAGGTGTTCTCCAGACATGAAGAATCTGAAAACCGAAACCTGACCGAGTTATAGCTGTTTACTGTCCACACAGCAACATGCAGACAGGTAGGATCATCATTCCCGCTGTTAGTAGAGATGTGAGGAGTATCTCGGCCTGTTTACACCTCACCGAGGCTCTCACTGTGCATGTGATTAACATAAATATTTAATCTTTATACATGCCTAGTCTGGCTATTGTTATACGCTACAACTAGCCACCCTTACATTTATTCTTGTTCTAATTCAAGTCTGTAATTATGTTAAAGCAAGATGACAGTACAGGTTTACAATCAGTGTACAGTATGCAGGCAGTAATAATGGTGCAGTGAGTTGGTGCTGTGGGTCATGTGTGGCTGTGAGAGCCTCGATGTTAGCATCGCTGCTGCTCCACTTCAGGAAGCTGCAGGAATACTTTGTTATTCTATATGCAATATAATAATGGGAATTACTGTAAGCAACGTACTGTACATATATCATCTGTACTGGGGGCAGTGTGGGTGGGCTCTACTAAGCTAAATATAGCTGTAGAAGTTTTAATTGATTTTGTCATAATGGACCATCAGCTCCACCATCTGTGTAGCTTGTCGAGGCTGCAGGATTGCAGCACTGCTGTATTTTTACAATGAATGTTTTTTGTATTCTGTCTATGGTTGTAGGCAAGAGGTGTTTACATGTAGTAGAGCTGCAACAATTAGTCGCTTAGTAGGCTACATTAGTTGTCAAATTAAATCCACAACTATTTTGCCAACCGCTTAATCGTTTTGAGTCAGTTTATAAACATAACTATCCAAACTTATTATTTCAGCCTCTCAGATGTAAATATCTTCTGGTTTCTTTAGTCCACACGTCAGTAAACTGAATATCTTTGAGTTGTGGACAAAACAAGACATTTGAGGATGTCATTTAGGGCTTTTGGAAACAGTGATCAACATTTTTCACCATTGTCTGACAGTTTACGGACTGCTGTTGTTGAAAATGATTAACAGATTAATCAATAATGAAAATAATTGTTAGTTGCACTCCTAACTCCTAACATGTTGAGAGACCATTTGACAGCACAAACAGGGCACAAAATTAGCTCCAGCCAGATGTTGATAAAATATCCAATTTGCGTGTAGATTTTCACTCACCATCTCAAAAACAAACAAAACAAACAAACAAACAAAAAAAAATCTACTGAGTTGCTGGTTAAATTTGTGCATTCAGTCATAGAGATGTAACAATATGTTGAATATTGCGATATCGTGATAAAAAAAATGTCTCAATGCTGTACCGGACAGTGACAGTATCTACCGCATTACGTTGAAAATTATTATTATTTTTTTCCTATATTTATTTTTATTTTGTTTTATAAAATGACTGCTGCTGGTTTCTGCATTGTTTTTGTTTTGCAGTTGTAGATAATTCAAACATTCATTGCCAGAGACAATTCATGCCAACTTTTTTCACATGCTTTTTCCACTTAACATTAAAAGGAAAAATAAATTCTATATGAACATATTTAATAAAGGAACTTTTTTCAAGCAGTCATTTTTCTTAATTTTGTACCCTGAACAGAAATTACTTCTAGGTTTTGAGTATGTAGATGTATTTAGGCAGATACTGTGAAGCAGTAGCCATGTGGAAATTCCACTTTTTACAACATCATGAAACCATCTCCTCTGAATATTCTATAATTTGGTCAGATGCACACTGGTGTTGGCAAAGTCTTTTAATTCACATTCAGTTGAATATTCTGTCAGTAAATGTCTGAAATTTGGGATAAATTCATGATAGCGTCCTATGACTGAATTGTGTCCATGGCGGTGTGCTTGCAGGTGTGTTCATGAAGTCTCACCTGGGCAGGTTGGTTCCTCGTGTCCTGTCCCTGTTCATGCTCATACACTTGTGCCTGGCTGCACCAGGTCAACCTGGAACACAAAGGTAACACCACCCAAGTTTCTATCTTTTTCTCTGTTTTTCCCCACACCTACCAAGACATAAACATCTTTAGTCTTTTAAGTAAATATGGTGGAAGATGTATTTTGTAATAATTTATAAATTTTTTAACAATTAACATATGACCAAGACTTAACAGCGGATGAAGCAGACCTGGGCCAAAACATGACAAAGGAAGTATGACTCATGTAAGACGAGTACAGTTCTGTTGTCATTGACAGCAAAAGAAATAAACTTTCTTCCACCTCTGTTGTATTTCATTTTAGAGGAAAAAAAGAGAAAATTAATGTAAAGAAATGGAGGCTTCTGGTCACTCATATTTTTATATCTCTGTATGTTTGGAAATAATAGAAAAGAATCACACTTTTTTTTATTTTATTTTCCTGTTTAATTGATTATCTTTTAGGGAGGAATTGGTAGATGCCCGCCCTCCTGTAGTAGCACTTGCCAACCCCTTTGGCTCTGGAGAAGAGGACCGCAGGTGAGTTACGCATGGATGATGTGTTGCTGTTACACATTCAGCTCATTTTAATTTGCCATGAATTTGAAAACCTACTCTTCTTCTATCCTACAGTATGCTTACATGTCGCACTCAAAATGCAGTTTTAAATTCTAATATTCTCAGAGGATAATAAAATATTTTATTACATTGAATAAAGATATTTACTGTTATGCACTAAACAAAACGTACTGCCACATGACTCAGTAGTTAGTACTAAAACCAGATACACAACATGTAAACGACATTCAAATGTGTTGAACTTGTAGTGTGTTTCAGTGGACTAAGCAGCTGCTGTCTGCTCACTGTGTGTACTTTGGCTGCTGTGTTGTGCTAATGATGTGGACTGCACCATAAACTGATAAGATTACATGTGTTACACTTATGATTTTCTTTATCTCCTTATTGAGATAGAGAAAGTATATATTGTCCTCACACATTGTAAATACAATGTACAGTTGCTTGCCCTTTGTATCTTAGCTGGTACTGCCCAGTATAATGAACTCACCCATCCTGAATTACAGGTTTACTCTATTTTGGGAACAAAATGAGAGACACATTAGAGACAAAAGTAGGGAGGCACAACCACTTGTGGACATAGTATGTTGTTGTGGCCGTGTGGCTGCAGCTTCTTTCCACTGACTGATAAGATTAATGGACATGTGCCCTACTCTATCATGATCTATAGTGGTTGCTTAAGCCTGTTGAGTGTAAGACCAGACAAATATTTGTCAGCTGTGCAGAATAGCTGTTGATAAAATGTGCACCTCCTTAGAACAAACAATGCACAGTGATTTACAGGAGGCCGAGGTGTAGTCTGGATGGAAACAAATTACATTTTCAGAAACAAATCTTTCAATTGTAATATGAAAGTTGTAGTATTTTAAACCATGTTGCCATGGATGTTAAAACTACTTAATTTGTAATAGGCTCCAGTTTTGCGAAACAGTTAAGAAAACTGAGAAAATCAGTCAGCTTAAATACATGAATAACCCTCCTGTGAACACAATGCTTTTTGATGAGGTGGCACCTCCCCCTGGTATGCAGAGTCATGTGTCAAGACTTATTTTATGTAGCCTCAAATCCTGCCCTCTTGTGGCTGAAAATCATACAGAATCATGCCTGTACCCACAGGGAGAGTCAGCCTGCTTAAGAATCACGGGTAAATAGAGATAACAAAGGGAGAATGTAGATATTATGATCCCAATTTTGTCTTTGCCTCTCAGAGTTTTTATAACCACTCTGGTTGTATCTGCAAGCAATGGCTAAAACATAACTCAGTCCCTGTGGGGTGGAACAAATCTGACCCCTCAGTGTTAATTCTGAGCTCATTTTACTTTTTAATTGAAATGTATTCTGCTGTGTGGGCCACAGGTTGCTGCAAAGTTACATTCAATCCAGTCTAAAGGATGGCGAAGGAGGACCAGAAATCAGCACTTGGGAGCAAGGTAAACATCTCACTTACTTGTGTCTCAACAGTCATTTAAAGGAATAGTTCATGTTTTTTGAATAAGTTATATATGAGGTACTTATCTGTAATCAGTGTGCTACCTTCAGTAGATGCCAGTTAACACAAGTTTTAGGAAGCAGCAGAAGAACAAACAGAGATGCTAAGCAATGTACTGCTGTGGGACAGGGTCAGCAACAAGACATATTTTAGGCACCTAAAGACCCACCCAAAAAATATCTCTTCACTTTAAGTGTACACTATATTTAGAATATTTTTACCACTTAACCTTAGCATCAGACAAAGAAAGTGCTCATATATACGCCAAATGTCGCTCTCTCTCACTCAGCTCCTCAACTTCTTTGGCAAAAACAGTAATTTAACCTCAGAACAAAAGAGTTACTGGGCTACCGCTGCTTGGATCAGTTAGTTTATTTGTGTCATTGTGTAATTCCAAACTAACCTTTAAAAACACAGAAGATACACAAACAAACTAACAAACTGAGGCTGCATTAACCCAGTGACACCTATGCTCTGCAAGGCAAAATTACTGATTTTGTCTTTGGAGTCTCGTTTGTTTTGAGCGAGTTATATTTGGCTTATATAATGGCAGTTTTTTTGTTGGAAAAGGCTGCCTGACAGTAAGATAGATCGCTGAAAATATTATAAATACGGCATACATTTAAGCTGATATAGATTTTTTTAGGTGGGCTAAAATACGTTCTGCTGACCCTGTCCGCAGTAGTATATTGTTTACACAGGTACTCCTCTCTGCTTCTACAAATTGGGTTTGTGCTGATCACCATGTACTGTAGGTAATACACTGACTATGGATAAATATCTCTTATAACCCCACTTAAAATAATACAAAATATTTCTTTAAATTCTAACAGAGCTGTCCCTTGAATATCACAACCAAATATACATACTCTAGTCATACGAACATCTGTTTACTTTTTAAGTTGTGCACAAAAATAATAACCTTTACATGTGATGACCAGAGAAGCTGTTTTTGATTCTGGCAGAATGTCTGAGTCCCAAACCATCAGTGGTTCACGTTATTGCAGTTGTGCTTGTGTGTGTACAGTAGTGTGTGTTTTGCTGCACACCCTCTGCAGTTATAATATACAATAACAGTATATGGAATGTGTTTGGTTAAACATGTCACTCTTCTCCTGCTTTGTGTCAGAGGTATTCTTCCTGTTTCGTCTTTATGACTACGATCGCAGTGGGTTCCTGGATGGCTTGGAGATGATGAAACTGCTCTCTGACTATAATTCCCATCATACACCTGGAGCACAGACCAATGAGGTGGTAAGGAGGCATGGCTGTGTGTTTGAACTGACATTGTATTGTGTACACTGGTACATACCTTACAATACACCGTACAACACTTGACTTGTTTGTGTGTGTGTGTGTGTGTGTGTGTGTGTGTACAGGTGGTGTCGATGGTAGATTTTTTACTTCAGACTCAGGATCTAAACCAGGATGGCCTGTTGGCCCCATCCGAGCTGCTGTCTCCTCCATTACCTCTCAAACAGGTACTGAACATTTACACACTTCACTGTTCATGCACAGAAACACACTTTACACCACATGGGCAAAATACAGTAAACTTACAGTAATTATGATTTAGTATGGTTAGGCAGTATGATTGTATACTGATGAAAAATCTGTGATGGTATTACTGTTGTGACGAAGAAGAAAGGGCCATTATGTTGTTGTACCAAAGTTCTACTTCTCTGCTTGGTGCCAGTTCAATTGAAGCTTATGGGAGTGTATGTTGTTTAGTTAGGGTATATCTAATGTCTGATAAAAAACATATTATTTCCAGTTTTTGTCTAATATGATACCAAGTACAGCTTCTTATGCCTCTACTGTATATTGTCAAATAAAATGTTAACAAACATTTAACAACAAACTTGCTCAGAAATAATTTAGTTGGGGTATTATTGCAGTTAATGTTTGACATAAAATTGACATAGAAAACAAATCAAACAAACAAACAAACAAAATATGCCTTGAAACAAATGAAATATGAGCTAAATAACAACATACCAGAATACCAGCACCTCCATCTTTTGCGCTGTCAACTTGTGAAACTGAGAGGTGAGAGATGAAGGAGTGGTGTGCCTGTTCACCACTATGCTAACTGCGCAGAGAGCTTTGTTCCTTCTTTTTTAAGATTCTTGATTTCTTTTTTTGTATGCCTACTGGTGCAACATGTAGTAACCACAAAAAATGCAGAATCTATGGGAAATAAACATTTTGATATACAGTGTAAATATGAGAATCTTTTTAGCCATTTAACCACGCCCATTGACAAAAGTCATATATGTTCAGTCTTGGACTGTTAATGAACATGTGAAGTGTCAGGCAGATTCCACCATGTGCAGTCCAGTTAAAGCAACTTCCTGTGGTTTGGCAAAACATTGACCTTCACCACGCCGTCAACATCAGAATTCAACGGCATGCCACAGCCACGCCCTTTAACAATAGCAAAGTTTAGGCTATGGGTCCAAGAGACTTTTTTGTGTGTCTGGGTATGATACATTTCAGGTATGTTGGTGAGACATGCTGGGGGAGCTTCTCTTTAAAGGGCGTTGCCACCCATTGCCGAAATTCATATCATATGTGCAAGGCAGAACTGGTAACAAATGTGTGAAGGGTCATGTCGATGCGATCAAGTACACTGAAGTTAAGGCCACTTCGTGTGTTTTGGCAAATCATCGACCTTCGGCGCACTCTCAGGGCAACGCCGTTTGACAATAGGTCACAGTATTCATAATATAGGATCAACCATGGTTGTAAGACTTTTCTGACCAGATTTGATATGGATATGGTCAACGTGCTGGGAGCAGCACCTCAAAGTGTAAAACATGTCATTTCCTGTTGCCAGTGTCACCAAGCTTTTCAGCTGTTGTCTCAAAAGTTTTCCTGGTCAGCAGCCATCAACAACTTGTGATTGTGTCAGCAAATGGATTAGTCTGTCAAGATGAGGAACTGAGTACTTCTTAGATTAGGTAAAACTCAACAGACTCAACTCACATACATCTCAAAAATAATCAGTGGGAAATTTTAGTATGCTTCCTTTAAGACAACCTTTTTTATAGTGTTTCCTTTTGAGCAACATGGCTAAATGAAAGGATTGGTTCACTCACACACTTCACACACAAAACACACAGCTTGTAAAGAATTCTTTGGCAAAAGTTCCAGTAGAAACTGTAATCAGTGTGCTCTGGGAAATATTTTTGACGCTTCGAGCACCGCAAATGACATTCCTTTCACCTCAATTGTATTGAGACCGAGGAAGAAATCTCAAAAACTGTATGCATGGCTGAATACCACTAGAGGTACATTAAATGAGGAAATATGTTGTCTTGTTTGACCAAAAAAATATTTCCACATGAAGATGGTTCAGTTGTTATCACAGGTATCACAGGTAAACTTTTTAAAAACTAAAAATGTTATGCATCAAGGTCTTAAGGCCTTTCAGACCAGATTTGACTTGGATATGGTCAACGTTTCATTTTTGGGTGAACTATCCCTTTATCTATGTATTTAATTTTGTTTTACGGAGCTGTGCCTAGTTTTACTCTCTGCTTCCAGTGACATTTCCTTACTTTTCCACCACAGGACTCCAGCAACAATGATGCACCTCACCAGGAACAGGAGGTGTCAGACCCCAGTACCGACAAGGAGGAGGCAGGAGCAGCGGAGCAGAGAGGGGAGCCTCATGAGGAGGTGAAGCCTCAACATGAAGTAAAAACTGAAGAAGAGGAACTTATAAAGCATGTAGACAAACAGCATGGACAAATCCCAGAAGCCCCAGCAGCAGAACAAGGACAGCATGAGGAAGTCCCTGTTCATGTGGGGCAACCAGAGATATGAATGCACACAAATACATGCTGGTTCTGTCCACAGTGTCATTACGTGCTCTCAAATCAAACCAGCAGAGGACTGATGATAGAGTTAATTTACTGCTCTCAACTGAGAGGACTTCTTGTTCATTGCCACAAATGGTCTCCCTCTTTATTTGAATTTTGAGATTCTACTGTCCGTTTCAGTTGACGGTGAAACATGTAGATGTTTGATAAATGAAGAAATTAATGAGTTGAAAGTATACCATTTTCTACCAGAGGCAATCATTGGTTTTAATTATGAATTCAAATATTTCTAGAGCTGTAAAAGGGACAAAAGTCCTGATTCAAAATGCAATATTATTTAAAAACCATATTAATAAAAGCCATCATTAATAGAGATTAGTACTTTGTAATATTTGATTTGCTTTAATTGTATTTATTACCCTTATATTTTGAGTGTATTTGAGTTTTTTATGTAGAGACTGTTGTTTCACATACACACTGACTGGCCTTATTGTGTTGGTTTAGGATTGCACTTAGACGTTATGCACCAAGAGTGCAACTGTTATCTAGTCTTATTTAAAGACATCTCAGTTCATCCAGTGTGATAAGGCAAACTGGTGTGCCTTGAAATTTAAATTAGACTCCCTTGAGAATTCTCTCAGCCTGCACAATGGCTTTAATCATCTAATGTATTAAATCAGGTTATTCATAAAAAATGTCTTATTGTGCAGTTTGGCCACGTCTTTCTTTTGATCTGCCTGTTTATGGTTATCTAAGCATTGTATTTTGATAAGGACTATAATGTGCCTGAATGACTTGGGAACCCTGAAATTATAGAACAGTGGTGGGCTCTTAATGACTTCTTAATGGGTTGCACCTGTGTACCACCAGTCTTTTCATCTTCATAACTGAGGTCAGGAACATTTGATACTGTATTGTCCGAGCTTGGTTAGAGCCCACTCTGAAGAGCCAAAGGTCAAAACCTCAAGGGATGTGTAGACTGGGAATCTCTTGTAGCACACGCAGCTGCAGTATCCATTCAGCTAAAGGGCCAGGCCCATTAGTGAGTGGTCACGAAGCTGTTTTTCTGTGTTACAATATAATATTAAATTCAGCCTTTATCTGCAAACTTGAAGTGTGTTTACAGCATTTGTTTTTTTGTTTTTGTTTACCCCCTTTAAAAGATTATGCAGTTGTATGCAGCTGAAGAAAATAAATAAAACAAACTTTGTCCCTCTCCCCTTTTTTCTGTTTCTTGTTTGGATTTGTCAGACCAGTGTAAGGGTATAAAAGGCTCAAACACAGTACACACAAATGCTATATATTATTATACTGTAAATGAAATAGAAAAGATAAGCGATCAAAAACAAGTGATTTGCATCAATTAATTCAGAGTATTGGGACAGCAAGGTTTTTTCATCATAAAACAATGCAAGCGACATGATGGTAATGAAAATGTAGTTCATAGGTTTGTGAGTGTGGATTATAACATTTTGCAATCAAAATATGAAAAATGATAACAATGCCAGAATATAATTATGTTAAAGTTAAAAGTGTATTCAGCTAAAATATTGATAACAAGCTCTTGTTAAAAGCCTGTTACAATTGAGTGAAAAAACACCTATGCTGTATATTTTTAAGTACAAAGACAGATAATGTGCTACAAAGCAGTATTTTAGACATAGCGTTAGGTATTTGTAAAGTCTTCACTCCTCCTGTCATCAGCTAGCTTAAATAACTAAGTAGCTGCTGCTTTGGCAGAGACAGTCGGTTGCTAAGCAACGGGATAACAACCGGACAAGAATGGCGGAAAATAACCAAAGTGCAGGTTCGTACAAGTTATCCAGTTATATACCGTTTATCGATTGGTTCAAAATGTCATGTTCAGATAACAATAAAAGGGTGCGTTTCAGTTTATCCAAAGCAACGTGGCGGATTAATATTTTTCCCTCGGTGGTTGGCGGTTATTTGCTTGAAAGATTTGAACTGCTTTATTTTCCAAGCTAATGGGTCATGTCTACAAGGGAACCCCAGACCCGCAAAATATCTCGCGAGAGAGATCATTTTAACCCAATCCATGATATTTCCCTTATCTCTACAAAATTGGATTTTTGCCTCTAAACCTACCCAGATTTAAACCATATTATAAAACATGGTGCACAACGGCGTGCACATTTAAGGGGAAACCAATACAAATCTCGCGAGAGTTATACAAATCAATGGTTCCCCTCGAGACACGACTGCTAACTTGGCCCTGTTCCTTGTTTTCCCCCTCTTCTGTCTGTCAGAGACCATAGTGTCAGATGTCCACAAGAGGATTAAAGGAGCTTTTGAAGCGTTTGACTATGAGTCTAACAACACAGTAGAGGTCCGGTGAGTGAGAGATGGTTGTAATGTAAAAACAAACACATTCCTCTGAACCCTTTGGGTCAACTCATAACTACAAACACAGTGAGTATGAAGATGGAACACATTAGCATGTTAGCAACATTAATGTCTATTCAACAAAACGCCTTAAATGAGACCTATGCATGCAGGTTCTTATCCTAGTTTAGATATCTTTATATTTACTACAGATGCAGTCAAATGTAAATATATTAATTTAATGAATAGGCCTATACTAACTCTACAGTATCTTCCCCACGTGCTGGTTCTAACCTTGTAATTTCACGCTATCAAAGACAGTTTATTTTGAGAAAGTAATAAAGAGAGTTAATTATAGGGTAAATACAGTGAGTGTGTATTTTATGAGGAAAGCACCATCTGGTTCTGTAGGTTTTTCAACTGCAACACTTTCATTTGCAACTCAAATGAGATGAGGAGGCATGTCATTGGCAGTGATGGTGGAAGCTTGTGGCTTGACACCAATTCAAGGCAGTGAGCTCTGGTAGAGTCAGGTTGAATAAACATGCCTTACTGCATCTGTCAGGGAGATTAGCACCACCATACACAGCCTTTACATGTAGTTAAAAGGTCTGATCTAATATGATGTTTGTTGTCCAGGGAGATTGGCACCATCATGTATTCTCTTGGCTGCTTCCCGACTCTGGCAGGCCTACAAACCTTTACAGCTGAGGTCAGAACAGTGTTAACTTATATTTTGCTCATATATTGGATCAAAAAAAAAACAACCCAAAAAACTGTCAAACTAATTAGTCTTGTTACAGTTTCTATTATACCTTCTAGTGAAATCTAATTAATTATAGGCTTCCTGATATTGTAATGTAACCACCCTTTAAAATGCCATCTCATTTTCTTAAATATTGCATTTACTGTTCAACCAGGTGGAAGAGGCAGGATATGTCCATCTGGACAAGTTCCTCCCAGCCATGACTAAAGTGCTGCTGGAGCACAAGTAAGACAGTCACCAGTCATGTTGTTTTGTTTATGTAACTGAATAAATAAAAATGTTAGATTTTTAGGGTAAGAAGAAGACCATGTGATAATGGAATCAAATTATCTATCATACAGTGCATCTTTCTTCTAGATGTTATTGCAGGAGCAAAAGACTCACCCATCACTTAAGTTTTCTTGATGATTTTATATTTGGTAAATATAATGAAGTAGCTACTGCAGCATTTCACAGAATAGATGTGCGGTGTAAAGGTCTACAAAGGCCACCACTGTACACTGCGTTCTGATCATTAATCTTTCAGGTGATGTTTTTTTACCATCAAGAAAATACCAAATGTCAGACTTTAAATAATACATGCCATGCCGCTTTCCTCTCTAGTTGCGCTTTTCTGCTCTTAGAACTGCTAAATGGGTTCTTAAAGGGATAGTTCAGATTATTTGATGTGGGGTTATATTAGGGTGTAATAGTCAGTATATTACCTACAGTAGATGACAGTTGATATGCCCCCACTTAGGAGAAGCATAGCAGAATATCAGCACAGAAACTCGGCAATGTACCGCTGTGGACAGGGTCAGCAACAGAAGGTATTTTAGCCACTTAAAAAAGATCTACCTAAAAAATCAATATAATTTCAAGTTTATGCACTACACTCTTTGACTGCTTTAGTTTGCCATCAGACAGCTTTTTTTAATAGGAAACTATGATTATATAAGCCAAATATCGCTCTCTTCAAACCAACCAAACTCCATAGGTGAAACATGTCCGTGAATGTTCTCATTCGTCCAGGTCATTGTAATCTCAGGAAAGGTTAAATCGAAAGCAACTGGACTTGTTTAAAAGTCTTTTCTGAAGACGTTTGGCCTCTCATCCAAGAGCCTTCATCAGTTCATGCCTGTCAGACTAGTCTGAGCTAGTCTAACTAAATGGTGGGAACCCAGATATTTAACCTCTATGGATGTGTTCAAATTCATTAGTGCTCTATTCAGTTCTAGCGACAGTCGTTAGGAGTCGTTAGTCCTGGGAGTCACCCGAAACCAGGTATGAGTGACGGTCGTTAAGTCACGTGAATGTGAACCACTGTTGTTTTTGGAGGCCAAGTTGTTGAATCTCCTGGGCAAAGATGAAATAACAGCATTGTAAATAGGAGAGAGGTTATGTCTCAGGCCTCCTCCTCTGTTGAGAGTGGGTTTCTCCATTTTAACATAGATGGCTTCCTTAAAGGATAACTTAAACCATCTGTCCTCCCTGTCTAGAATGC
>JAJHUR010086426.1:0-40362 GCA_027495735.1 Lutjanus campechanus
GCTTATCAGCACCACTTTATGGCTCAGCATGCGAGGTTTCACCTCCTCAGTACATTGGAAAGCTCCGGGTACCTGACGTTGGAAACTGTCCAGTCTTTCTACTCAACAAGCTGTAAATCTTTCACCGTTCGGTCAGCCAACGATATCACTTTCTGTTTAGCTGAGGCATTTAAAAGTGATTTTGGCAGCCATACAGTATGCAAATACTCTGAAAGTGAGAGGAGCTGCGGGAGGAGGTTCATGTTTGAATTACAGAGTAAGGTAATGATCTGACAGCTGACACACCCATCTTCACTGAACACACATTTCCCTGATCATAATGGTCTCATTCTGTCTCCGTCTATTTATTTCTCATCTGTGTTTATAGCATCGGCGACACCTCGGTCAGCTGCTGGCAGGATCTGCTGCCAGCACGGCGCCGGTGAATTTATTTTATAGAATTTAAAATAAATTTGTGTTTGTGTTTGATCCACGCTCCTTGGGAAATGAATGGGATGTGTCAGCGCTGTGGAGGTATCACACAACAGGGTGAAAAGAGGTTTCAAACTGCAAACTTTAGGGCGATATAGCTGAAATATTTATCACAATAAAATGTTTAATTGCCTATTTGGCTCAGAAAAGGCTGTCTGACAGCAAAGTAAAGCAGTAAAAATTATTCTGAATTCAGCTTACACTTAAACTGATACTGATAAGTTTATGTGTCCTTTGTCTTATAATAAATAAAGTAAAAACAAAAAAAGCCATTGATTTTTTTGGTTGATTTTGTTGTCCTTTTTTATGAATTCATTTCATCACTGTCTGCATCTTTTTCTCACTATAAACTGTTTCTGTTGTGTCACATGTCGATGGTGCAATTGAACAACACACCTGTTAAATGATTTGCATGTCACACTTCATTATAAAGGGATATGATGTGAATGTATATGTATTTGTTAAGTGCTTTCATGGCTATTTGCATTAAAGACAAAAATTTTAACTATTTTATTGAACAATTCCCTTATTGCAAGTGTCAACTGCCAACCCACGTCACTATTGTTTTATCGCCCACGTCTAACTTGTTACAAATAGTTGGCGTGGTGTGTAATGGCAATGGCTTCTGTGTGTTCGTTTGGGAGACAAAGGGCGCTCTCAAAAATGTCCTACTCCATTAAAAAAAAAAAGTGTCCCCCTCTCTCTTGAAACACATAGTCAGAACATTATTTCCGCTTGACAATATGGTCAGCGGAGGTTCTGGCTCATTTAAACCTCGGGGGCCACACTGGGGCCAGCTGTTCTTTTAGAGAGGACAATAAATTGACCCTGAAACTAAACGATCATTTAAGCAGTGGTGTGGTGCAGGAAAAAAAAAAAAGAAGAACTGGGAAAGCAAAGTCAAGCAGGTCATCTAAAAAAATCTGATATGTTATAGACACAAAAAAAAACCTAACATATCAGAAAGAAACAATAGATCTTTTTTAATGTCAGTCATATTGATATTAAATAAGAAAATAAACACTGCAAGCAATGTAATTGTTTAATCTTAGATGGCAAACAATGTATCGTTTTAACCGTTTAGCTTATCCTAGATAGTATACAATGTAAAATTTTGTTAACTTTTTAGCTAATGTTAGTGAGCAGTCAGTGTGACTTTTTAACTATTTAGCTAACGTTAGCTATTAAATAATGAAATGTTTTAACTTCTCAGTTAAGTTCAGTTATTTTTGAAGTCTTTGTTCATAAAATGGTGAAAAAAGTCAGTTAAGATGACATCCTCAGACATCAGAAAGAAATTAGAAAATATTCTTATTAAGAATCTAGAATCAGAGAATTTCAACTTTCTTAAAATTGATTACTAATCGATTATTTGATTGCCCGCTGCAGCTTTAATTTGAACTAATTACAGCACAGACTAAACACTGGGTCAAGGACACAAACATCTAAGTTATACTACCAGACCTTTCACACACACAAACTACAAATATTCACACATACCGTACACAGTCAACACACGATTTAACAGCCAAAACATGCAACATTGGGGACATTTTAAAGTCATTCACAGGTCAGACGAGGAGTATGGTCCACAGCAACATTCACATCAATATGAACTGCGCAGCAAGGAGTTCCAGTAAATACACGCAGCCATGGCGGGACTTTCAAGCATTGGAAACAAACACCAGCAAGCAAAGAACCACACAGACAAACAGACTGTGTTTGACTCACGTTAATTGACACTGGAGCCTCTCCTGTCCTTCATGAAGACAACGCGTAGTCCATATCAGATACTGTCATTCCCTCTGGATTTACTGCTTGTAGACGAAAACAATGTGTATTTGTTTAAGAGCGTCTCCTCCCTACATGGCTGCTTGCTAACTAACTTTCAATCAAAGGCGGCCAGGTAGCTAATAGCATTAGCAACACTGAAAACAAGCTGTCCTCTCACCACCTACAGCTACTTTTTAATCAAAGAATAGCAACTTCAGCTTGCTTCATCTCTTTGGAGTCATTACGTCATTAAAGAGTCAAAATACGGAAATTTAAAAAAAAAAAGGAGCAACTAAAAAAAGTAAATGGTTAAATTGTAAATAAATAAAAGAATAAATAACTGGAACTATAAAGACAAATAACAAAATATAAAAGAATAATTGTAACCTTTGCATTTATTTTTCACAATTATTTGTTCATCTATGTATATATTTAGTTTTTTAATATGACAGTTTAGTTTTAGTTATTTTATCCTTTTATTTTTTTACATAAAAAAATAGCAATTTATGTGCCATATATACAACATACATACATACATACATACATACATACATAGATACACACAAATAAATAAACAAATAAATGTTAAAATAAAAATGCTTGTAATTATTATTTTATGTTTATTATTTGGTCTTTTATTTATTTCTCTTATTTTCACATTTTTATTTGCATATTTATTCATTTTTAGATTTCTGGTTTTATTTATTTATTTGCAGATTTACTCTATTTTATGACACTCCTATGACTCTACAGTATGGAGAACTATTATGTGTGTGTTAGGCTTGACTGTGGTAGGATTGATACTTACCAGCTGTTTAAACCCAAAGACAAAAACAACATACAGTGAAAGACATAAGACGAAAATGACATTAAATACGTAACAAGATGAGGTGAGTTTCAGTTAGTTTTGTACTTTGACTTTTTACTTTTATACTTTGAGTACATTTCAGATCCTGTACTTTTTCGCTTTTACTTGAGTAAAGAAGTTGAATCAGTACTTCTACTTTTCCCAGAGTCTCTTTTTAAACAAGTACTGTATCTGTACTTGTACTTGAATAAAGAACGTGTGTACTTTTGCCACCTCTGGTCACAGTCGGGGAGTCTGGCCCTCTGTGGTCCCACCACAGAACAACACCAGAATACAGTCTAAAAAGCTTTTCTCCAAATTCTTCTAATGTGGGTGACTAATGTAAAACTTGGACACAGATTTGTTTGGGCATTTTCGCTTTATCCAATCACACTTCATAGTAGTCAAACCCAGCACGCTGCCTGATGTGTCCTTGAGTAATTACCAGTTCTGCTCTGCGGCTGCCCTCTGACCCCCTCTGTGTGGGCTGATAAAAAGACACAGTCCTTTTTTATTCTGGAGATCAATACTGCATACATCTCGATTAAAAACTCATTTTCTTCCACTGTGGACCAGCGGTGCAGTTCCCATGTCATTAGCCAGTCGTTCTGCTGTGAAAAACACCCAAAATAATGCTTTTAGACTCTTTTTCATTTCTTTATCTTACAAACCTTCGGGAAGCTGTAAACAAACATTATGAAACATCTTTAATGTGGCTGAAGAGAACATTTGCATAGCAGTGCCTCCCTCCATCCCTCCTCCTCCAGCTAAATAAAGGATGAAAACTCAAAGTATGGAGGAGTACACACCAGTATCCCACATACTTACAGTAGTGAAGTGGTGGACAGGATGGCTGAAGGGCCAGTTTCCTCTCTGTGTGTGTGTGTGTGTGTGTGTGTGTGTGTGGACTCACTTTCTGCTGCAGTGTGAGTGTCTTTACAGTCCAATCCTCATCTCATCTCTGCTCTTTTGTTGTTTAATGATTATTTTGTTGTTGTCTCCCAGAACTGACGCTTTTATTTACAGCCCTCGTGTGTCCCGCCACTTAGCACACGCTACTACACGCTGCCCTCTCGGTTGTCAATAAGGGGCTCCATGTCAGCGTGTGAGTAATTTAGAGCGTTCTCGTGGCTTTTTGAGTACGCACCTGGAACAAAGCCTGTAAACGGAGCCCCCACTCTACCGCCTGACTCACCGTGGCCTCGTCAGCGACGCCAGCCTCATTACATGGCACTTATCAGGATTTAAATGCCACGCCGCAGTGTGACAGCTCCAGCGTCTTGGTTACACACTTACAGTGTGTATAAATATACAAAGAGTGGTGATCATCAGTGTCAGGTGTGCTTTTATCAAAACAGTCAGATGAGGCATCACTGTGTTAGTATACACAATTGTCCTATCCCTGTCTCATATTAGTAATCCTAAAGAGATCGTGGACTATAGAGATTGTAGACTAAACAAATGATCATGGACTAAAGAGATTGTGGACTAAACAAGTGATCATGGACTAAACAGATGATCGTGTACTAAAGAGATGATCGTGTACTAAAGAGATTATGGACTAAAGAGATTATGGACTAAAGAGATCGTGGACTAAAGAGATCGTGGACTAAACAGATGATTGTGTACTAAAGTGATTGTGGACTAAACAGATGATCGTGGACTAAAAGATGATCGTGGACTAAACAGATGATCGTGGACTAAACAGATGATCGTGGACTAAAGAGATCGTGGACTAAACAGATGATCGTGGACTAAACAGATGATCGTGGACTAAAGAGATGATCATGACCTAAGAGATCGTGGACTAAACAGATGATCATGGACTAAACAGATGATCATGGACTAAACAGATGATCATGGACTAAAGAGATCGTGGACTAAACAGATGATCGTGGACTAAACAGATGATCAGGGACTAAACAGATGATCAGGGACTAAACAGATGATCGTGGACTAAACAGATGATCGTAGACTAAAGAGATGATCGTGGACTAAACAGATCGTGGACTAAACAGATGATCATGGACAGTCTGATACCTCTGTATACACTTATCACTTTCACTTTTGCACTAACTTTTTAATATATCTTAATGTATATTTCCATATACGACATTTATATATATATATATATAGAGAGAGAAATTCTGTATACATGTCACTTTTCATATTTTTAAACACATTTCTTATTTTCAGGTGATTATACACTAATGTGTGCAAATAAATCCAAGTAAATCATACAGTTTAGACTTTTAAATTGATTATGTAGATTTTTCATAATAGTTGGTGTGAAAAAATCAGAAATGCATAATCAGCCAGCTGCTTTTGACATCACTGCATCACACAACAGCATAATAGAATTCCTGAAATTCAATTGTGACTTTTGGTTTTGATGCGTCACTCCAAGATTTTCAGTGGCCACTTCTATGAAAAAATGTCGGGGAGTGCCACTGAAACGTCTCTCTAAAGAATAATTATCAAGGATACATATTTTTCCAAGATCTTTCTCTTCAGCTTTCAGCTCTGAGACAAAACTGTGCAACAACAGTACAAAAACAAGTGTTTTTGAGTCCTTGATGACCTCCTGACCTCATCTTTCACAGTAAATTTTCATGGAATTCACTGAGCACATTCTTGCTCCAACCAGGGGGTGAAATCTTTTTTTTTTTTTACTATACAGTAATGAATTTACATTATGTGAGTGCAGTCAGTAAGATGAAACAAAAATAATAAAATATTGGTGCTACTCCGTACGAACACCTGTTAGGTTGATCTGGGAGAAATGTGAGCGAGAACCAAGAAGTTTCAAACAGCCTCTGATGCAATATTCATGTCACGAATTTGGTATTTTGGATTTTTCAGCAGCTGGTACCGTGCACCCCGCCCCCTCCCCAGGCAGAGAGGTGGAGGGCGGGTGGGTGGAGGAAGAGGGAGGGACAAGGAGAGGAAGAGAGAAAGAGAGGGGTCCTGTCCTGAAAAACACACTCCCCGGCTCTGGCTGTTTACATCTCTTTGGCACGTCTGTGGCTGTTTCCATGGCGACGGGAGTAAAGATAGTTGGGATGTGTCAGAGATACAGTGCGCCGAGTGGTGCTGATTGCTGGACGTGAGTTGAAGAATGAACAGGGTACACAGGAAGTGGGAGAGGAGGGCGCCGGCTCTCCATTATCTCAGCCTGAACCTGTGGGAGAAATCGACGGCACACAAATCTTCTGTTTTTAGGCTCCGGCTGCTCTGTTTGCCTTCACTCTCGCTGGGAAATGACATTTACAGCTGCAGCAGGCATGGTGCTCAGGTTTAAATACACCTGTGTTATTTGATTCAATGATAAAGTGCAGCTACAACAACCAATACTCCACTTTATTACTGAATGACTTTCTAATGTTAGCTAGGGGAGACCTGGGGCAACTGTAACATTTTTTTTACGTTTTCATTCATAACTCACAGACTACTTGAAATACATGAGTCATTGTTTGATATAAGCAACATGCATATGTGTACTAATTCATAATACAGAGGTGAAGTCACGCCCCTTCCGGTGTGCCCCATAGGACCTAACTTCAGAAAAAATATGAATGGTGGTCTATAGCGAGAGACAAATAATTTTTTGTTCCTGTTCGAATTGTGCCACAAATTACTCTATTACTATATTGTTTAATATTATTAATCATTTTACAAGGCTATTTGTGGTAGGTTTGTCAAAGTTTATTTTAGTTTTATGTGAAACTGCTCAGTGAACTACGTCTCTCATCTCACAAAATATATGTCATCAACACTTATATTGACGTCCCTTGTAAAGTTATCTTACCTGAAGTGTTTTATCCAGTGACTCCTGGTCCTTTTATCAGCTGGGAAGTGAAAGACACAGGCATCGTAGCTTCAGCAGCTAATGTTAGCTTTTGGAGGGAAAAAATCATGACGTTACTCATGCAACTACTGTGTGTGTAGTCTTTCTAATCATATATCTTCACTGTCTTTTACTTCAACAGTTTTGCAACAAACAGCGAATCTCTTTGCTTTTAAACTGACAAACATCATGTGTGTCATTCCTGGGACAATTCAAACGGGATCAAACATTTGTGAAATTATATAGATATGTCCATATATGTTGCTTTTACATGAAGAGGAGAAAGTTGACTGTGTTGACCAAGTTTGCTCAACTGTTATTGGAGCACAGAGCAAAAAGGGGCGGGACTTAGTATAATATAATAAGGACAAGACAATAATGGAAGTATTAAAGTTAATGCAAGAAGTCCCTTAGTGGGGGCAACTGTAACACAGAAAAAATAAGTCATCTTAAAATAAAGGCACACCTCAAAGTAATCACATTACTGCTGTAGTGTCTAATAATGTAGCGTAAGATTTTTTTCATACGGTTCAAATTCTTTGTGCTCAGGCACTGTATGCATTCAAAGCTATTGGTTTATATGTATTCTTTTTATTTAAATTTATTTTCTAACAGAAAATAGTCAACAGACAAATGATTATCGTCCCTTTCCACAGACAAAAGAGAATCCTAATGAGCATGTACACACTAAGTGTTATCATTCTAGCTGCTTTCTGATTTAAGGAATTAAGTGTGTTACGATTGCCCCCTGTTACAGTTGACCCTTGTCTCCCCTATAGCAGAGGTCACTGTCATGTATAACTCGTAATGTTCAAATTTTACATCCCTGATTCAAATGTGATCTCTGAACAATAACACAGTCCCTGCTGCTCTGAAGCCTGATGTTCCAGCATCTGGTTTGTATCTGTTGCTATGGGTGACGACACCACCCAGAACTGTAAAACACATCCAGCACAGCACTTGAATTTGCACTTCTTTAAATAAAATATTCTGCTATGGCTGCTGCATGTGTCTTGTTTCCACTGCAGGGGTGAGCAGGCAGGATTTTCAGAATTTGGTGAAGATGATCAACCAGTTTCTCTTCTTTCAGCCCTTTGGTTTTGTTTGGGAGAACAAACAGTTTCTCATCATTTCCTCGATTATATGGCTCCATTTTCCCTACAGTATAACTACATTATAGGGAAAATGAAGACAGTGCCCAACTGGTCAGGAGTAATTTCACACTCATTTCTATTAACTGCCATCCTAACATTTTGTTGCCTTTTAACAAGTGAAACAGGTCAGCTGAACATGCAAAACAGGTGAGCTTACAGTTCTTCATATGTTTCTCATAGGAATCAACTTAGAAACTTCAGACAAACTAAACCCAGATAATTATGTCTCTATTTTCCCTAAAAGTAGGTCTAATTATATCTCGGTTTCTTCCACTAAAACTACTGGAAAATGATTTAAAATTTTGGTTTCAAGTAAAGACTTAACCATGTCCACATCTTCTGCCGGTTAGAAATGTCACATTTTAGGATTTTTGGGACATTGTGTTCCATCGTCACTGCCATTTGGGCATGCCAGTGTTCCAAAAACCCTTTACAAGCGACATCTTACCCCAAAATCAAAAATATTTTTTTTCCCTCTTACCTGTAATGCTATTTATCCATCTAGGTAGTTTTGGTGTGAGTTGCAGAGTTTGAGATATCAGCAGCAGAGATGTCTGCAGTCTCTTTAATATAATGGAACTCGACGGCACTCAGCTTGTGGTGCATAAAGTGCCAAAAAAATACATTTGAAAAACTCAACAGCAATGTCATTTTCCAGAAATCATGACTCAAGATGATCCACAGAGCAGTTTCATGTAAGAACTATTTTCTTCCTACCGTACTACACCAGCCAAAGCGTGCATCTACTCATGGATGAGAGGCTGTTCGTGGCAACATGGGATGTAAACATTAACATCAAGGTCTGTGGATTATCTAACCAGGTCATGGTTTCTGGAAAGAGACGTTGCTGTTGAGTTCTATTTAGTTCCATTATATTGAAGAGAATATATGACACGTATCTGTAAAACTCTGCAGCTCACACCAAAACTATCAAGATGAATAAATAGCACTTGCAGGTGAGAGGAAAAAACATGTATTTTTGATTTTTGGGGTGAACTTTCCCTTTAAAGTATGAGATCAAACTCTGGATTAGGCCTTGAAGTTCAGTCTCGGCCTCTGAAATAGTAGTCGCTTATTCAAGAGCTTTCACCTGCATCTCATGGCCTTCACCAGCGAGTGGAGTTTGCTCAGTCGTCATGGAGATGGCTCAGTTATCACACTGCATGACGCAGGTATGGATCTCTGAACTCCTTCCACTGAGGCTGGGTTGAGAGCTGTGGAGAAAGCTTGTATATGACAGGATTTTTTTGTGACAGGACACGAATTACAACAATCTGGTATAAATCATCACATTTTCTCTGGGAGTTGTCAAGTAATCAGTGTCAGGAAGAAAAGAGGTGAGACGAAGCAAAGACACAACCAGATCAGTTAAAAGATAAATAGTTTATGTGAGTCTCTCACATATCATTTACCTTTACTCTATACACATTGTTTTGAACGTGATATACAGTATGTCATCTTATTCTTTTTTTCTTTTTCTTTTTTTTTTTACAATTTGACATAATGGTTTTTTTCAGCATGCACTTTAGAATGCCAACAAAAGGCTCCACAAATACAGACTTCAAACTAGAATTTTCCTCACAGTAAAACATACAAAACATGAACTCGGATCAAAAGCCTGACAGTTTGAGGACACGATGGAGAAGCACAGCATCAGACTACCATGACTGTTACAGGTAAAGAGCAATGTACTCAACATTAAGACACAAAAATACATGTTCTGATTCAAAAAAATAAACACCTTTTTTTTTTTTTTCAAGTTACAACGTCATCCTAAAAATACACAAAGAACGGTAGGTAGGTACCCCTTTGTCAATTCAAAGAGTAAAGCAGCGTGTCGTACTACACGAGGAGGATTGTGGGTACAGGGTGACACTTAGTGACAGCTAGCCAACAACAACTGTGCAGGTCGCAAACCAACATGACAACCTGCCAGTCCGTTCCGTCAGCTTTTTTAAGAGCTGCGTTTGAAAACTTTTTGTTTTAACGGGCTGCTGAAATCACAGTGTGCATCGGCGCTTTTTGTTTTTCGGGTGCTTATTGCAAATCCGATCTGATTGTTTGGGTACACGGGGGTTTGCTACTGTGCAGATGTAGCCATTCTAGAAGTCCCGCTTTATAACTTCTTTTTAAAACTTCTGCTACACTTTTGCTCCGCCCCCCCACATAAGAGGGGAAAAGTTTGGAAGAATCAAGTTATGCAGTTTTTTTTTTTTTAAAGTTTTTTTTTTTAGCCACCAGGAGTTATGAGGAATATTCAGGTAATTTGGTTTGTGAGGAGACAAACATCTGCAGCACTGACGCAGGGTTGTTGCATGTTCAAATGCACAGCTGGAGGGACTTCTACAACGGCGACTGCATCGCAGGGGAGCTCTGTCTCGTTTCACGTTTTGTGCTAAAACTAACTGGAAGAGTGTCCACTCACTGCTATCCGCTGACCTGGCCTTTCAAACTGCAGATCTTTACCCTGCTGGAGTTTAAGGATACACACACACACACGTTAACACACAGCAGAGCAATTAACCTACTGAAAATTACCGAGGGAAACGAAAGCAGAGATGACCATAATGTCACATTTATTCAACTTAGCACGTTTGTCTCTCTATACTGTATATACTGTATGTAGAAGTTCATATATGAATACACTCCATTTTTAGAACACAAAGTGCCTCAACTGATACATCTTAATACACTTATTGCGAGGAGGGATACCACAGCAAGAAAAGTGATTGAGTGTCACGGCGCGACTTAGCAACCAACCACCTTGTTATACCTGACTCGCCATCAAAAGACAGATGTGTGGACGGGGCCGCTCGGCCCAGATGTGCTGTGTTGTCTTATTTACAGGAGCAGTATCTATACAGATCGTCTCTTTTTAAGGACGTGTCCAGTTTTTTTTTTGTTTTTTTTTTTCCTTTCTCCACAGTTCCGAAACAGAAAGAGAAATCAGGTAAATGCTTATCAAAGTCCTCCCAGGATTTCCTCAAGTTCCCGTCCTGCTCGCTCACTGAGCCATCGGCTGGCCGGCTGTCAGTCAATGGTTTTTTTGCGTGCCTCCTCGTCCATATTGTCCTGTAGGAGTGGCCTTATGGCTCCAAATGGCGTCCTCCCACTGCAATAGGGTCCTCATACTGATGACTTATCCCAGCGTCATTCAAATAGGAAATGAATTGTCTAAATAAAATATAAACACATCTCTAAATATCAGAAATGCATAATCTCTCTTTGTTGAGCATCATTTCAGAAGCGCGTGCCATGCACAGAGTGGATATTAATCAATATATGCACAAAAGAATGAGAACATAGTAGAAATCTATGGTGCTCTTTCAGCATATATCCAGAGTTAGAAAAGCTCTGCTGTATATTGCAGTGGGTTTAAGTGGGGGTGATTCAATAATTTGGTGCGCAGGCAAAGAGGAATGTTTGCAAGAGCTCTTCTTTTTTAATTGTTTGACTTTTTGCCGAGCTATGTGTAAGATGCATCTAGCTGTGAGCCAGTTGCTAAGCAACCATCTGCTACTGGTATAGACATAGTGTAGGGATGGGTGAGGCACATCGCTGCATGGTTATGTCTGCTGGCCCACACCTGTTGGTGCACAGAGGCAATTTATGACTGAAAAAGTGAATGAATAAATGACAAAGCTTCAGTTTAATATGAGAACTGTTCTGAGGGAGTTCAGGTCCGTCTGTCTGGCGTGGGGATTTGAGAGCAGTTAGTAGCCCTTGGTGATGTCTGATATGAGGTGTGAACTCTGCAGTTAAAAGAGCACAAGTGGAAAAAGTGATGCATCAGTTGCAAACAAAACAAATCTGCTCTTGGGGTGCAAATTTTGAGGAACATTTTACAGTAAGGGTACATGAATTATCATGAATTCATACATGACTTACTGCATAAAAAGCATGTACAATACATGAATGTACAATAATTAACAGAATCTTATTCATTACTTACTGTAAGAGCAACACAGTAATAAATGCAACAAATAAGGTGAATCAACCATCATCATTTCTGTGTTATTAGTGATGTTTATGTCTTCTTCGTTGGTAAGTCTGCAGTTAAAGGGACAGAGAAAAACCTGATCAGTCACAGCAGTGCTCATGTGTTCTGATAAATTCCAAGTGTTGTGATAATGATTAACTAAACATTATTTTTTCATTACTTCATCATGTTTAACATGTAACATATAATAAATGGCAGCATAATGGACCCTTCCTCAGTCCCGCCCCTTTTTGCTCTGTGCTCCAATGACAGCAACGCAAGCTTGGTACCCCGTGGAACCTCAGTCAACTCTCTTCTTTTCTGTTTCCTGTCCTTAGACATACTATGGTACCATGCCCTTCTACATTGAAAACATTTTTTTTTGAAGATGGTTTAAAGATGTTAAGCGACATGTATTGTTAACATCTTAATTCAGCAAATGTTAGCACAACTCTAACTAAATAGCTATCTAACCTAGCTTACATTAATCATTAGCTAGCTAGCTACATAATTCATGAGCTAGCTAGTTACATCTTATAGCTAAGGTGAAAAAACCTAGATAACTAGCTAGATAATCTGCATCAACCACTAGCTAACTAGTTAGATAGCCTCTGCTAACATTAAACATTTGACTACATATATATATATATATATATATATATATATATATATACACACACATCACCCAGCAACATCTTGTTCAAAATTAGTTTTTCACATAGACAAGACTAGCACATAGAATATCTAAGATGTTGCTGGCGGATCTGTAAAAGTGACATATAGTGACATATTCAAGTCCTGTAAATGAATCATGAGCTCAGCTTTCAGAAAAGTTACAGGCTAAGAGGATGTGAATACGATATGACGGCAGTGCTCATATGGACTCTTCTCGGGAACACAGTAAATATGACCCCATGTGAAGGCAGAAGTGTATTCACATCTCAAGTTAGCTAATGTAAACACTGGCTAGCTGACCTACGTCATTACTGCATCACTGCTAACATTAGCTAGCGATTTAGCCAGCATTTTGATAACATCAGCTAATTTAAGGTGCGACCATGTCGCTTTTGTTGCTTCTGCAGGAAAAGGAAGGAGAAAGTTGACCGAGATACCAATTTTGCTCAACTGTTATTGGTACACAGAGCCAAAGGGGGTGGGAATTAGGAATGGTCATGCTTATGCATACATTTTAATATCTAAATCACTTAATAATTGAATATAAATGGACATTCTAAATGTACATGAGAGCTGATGTTAATTGAAGGGTCACAAATGCATTGATTCCAACACTTCACAAATTCCATAGAATACATGAGCACTGCTGTGACAGGTCAGTATTTTGCGCTGTCCCTTTTTGCCCTGTAGACTTACCTATGAAGAAGACATGAAGTGCATTAATAACTGATGATATCTGAAATACCTTAGTTACATTAACATTACATCTTAAATTAATTAATTAATTGTTCTTGCATTAAGTCATGCATGAGATACTGCTCATTCTTGTACATTCCTGATAGTTAATGAAGTCATACACAAATGAATTCATGCTTTTCAATGTATTAAATCATGTATGAATTCATGATAATTCATGTCCCCCTAACTATAAAGTGATCAACTATGAAAATTAGCAAAATTTGCATGATCAGATCTTACTACTATATGAAGTGTTACCTCAGATTTGTGTGATATCTGGTGGCACATGATGAAAAATGCATTTCTGCTTCTCGATGATGCCGACATTTGTTTACACTAATTACACTTATGTCTCAATATTAATGTGGTAATTATCCACTGATTAAAATGCTACAAGCAGCACCTTTAATGGTGCCATCAAGAGTGCACGCTTGTTTACTCTCGTCTCTGCAAACCGCAAACAGGCATCTCTTCTTCGGATTATTGAATAACCCCCTTTTTAGTACACACACAGACACGATAACACAATCTTGATTCATGACCACAAAGGGTGAGAGCACTGCAATGTGACCCCACATGCTCGTTCAGAAGGTTACCTTTCCACCATGGCGGTGCCTCCCCTCAAGCCATTAAGATAGAACGCTGCTCTCTGCTTGTGTGAAACCAGTAAAGACAACCTCTTTGCAGTTATCTGTGAGTAAACAACCAGAGACACAACAGCACTTTGGTGGCACTCCGTCAAAGAAATTAAAAAAGCATGAAGGAATTGGGGAGAAATAGCAGCATACATGCAGAGAGAAACGAACACCCAGCTGGCATTCTGTGTTTCCTGTCTCCTATAGTGGACTGTTGGTGAAGCCAATGGCGAAATGAGACACGATACAGGTCGAGTGTAGCCCCCTAAACCCCAACATAATAACATTAAATTAAAAAATACTCCCTCTCATATATATATATATATATATACTGTAAATACACAGCATATATACATTTCCTTAAGCTCTCCTCACTGTCTGCCTCGTCCCTCCTCCCCTCGCCACATTGCTCGCAGACGATGGTTACAGGATGATCCATGCAAAAACATGAGCAGGCCCCGCAGGCAGCAGGTGAAGACAAATCCTCCGTCCCTCCCGTCTCCATCCCAAAAATAAAGTAGCAAACCAAAGACAAAAGTCACAGTCGTATGAGGTTAAAAATGAAGTGACATCTCTCTTTCTTTTTTTTTTCTTTTGGAAGCACGTCTTTTTCAAGGTATCTAAATATAGCAACATCTAATATCCCTGATTATTAATGTGTCCTTTATTAAATGTTATGGCTGCTACGTCTGAAGCCACCAGTCAGTTCTTTTATTGCAAGTCTCAAAGTAGGACAATATCCGACTAAAGGGAACTCCAAGTGACACAGGAGGACTGACTAGTTACTTAAGGATGTAAGCTAAGCACATGTACCTTCAAGGGAAAAGGGGGAAGTGAGGAGTTGCTCAGGTTGCCCAAGACGCTAACATTAGTCTTAGCTACAAAGTTAAGTACTTATCCACTAGTCACAATATCTAGAAGAGTTCAGATAGAATACCAAAGGGAGGTGGTTTGTTTGGGGGTAAGGATGTGGGGGACCGGACGTCTCACAGGATGGAGGGGATGGGGGAGCGAGAGCGCCGCAGCGGGCAGGGCGATCCGTAGGGCGAGGTCACAGGAGACAACCTCAGGGCGTTACCGGCCATGCCCGCTATGTTGTTTAAGCTCCGGGATTTCTCATAGCCTTCAGATGAGGGGGCGACAGAGAGGTGGTGGTGGTGGTGGTGGTTGTGGTGGTTGTGCAGGAACAGGACATGAACACACACAGGCAGGCAGGCAGGCAGGCACGCGGGCAGGCACGCAGGCAACGATCCGAGTCCGAGCCAGCCGAGTGAACCGAGACAAGACAGGAGACAGGAGTGAGACAGAGCAACAGTAACATACTGTATGGTGAGTGCATGCACAGCACATTTCCTGGCAGAGACTGGAAGGCAGACTGGAGTCTGAGAAAAAATCTCATTGGCTGAGTTAATCCTCAGTGGGTGGAGCCAAAGAACCACAGTTTTTATAGCATAAGCTGCACCTGAGCAGAAACAATACAGCGCACCCTCCCATTCATGCTCAGGATTGAGTTTAGTAGTGGTTATATGTAGGTTAGAAGATATTTAAAATATCAAAAATAGCACAAAAACAGTAAGGTTTTTTTATTCTTTGCTCTCGACTGCTTAATCTGAAAACGAGACATTCACATCAGTCAGTCAGACTGTAATTATGAGCAGCCGAGTAGGAAAAGTCTTCTGCATCAGCCTTCTAGTTGTAAGTGTGAGTCAAGCTATGACTCACACATCATTCAGCAAAAATGTCAAATCCAGTATTAATTCTTATTCAGTCAATTCAGCTAATCAAAAGGAGGAAAATATGCCATTTACTTATATCTGGTTCAAGCCATTAACAAATAGTGGCATTAATAGCACACCTGAATGTGATTTGTTACATCTATTGTTACATCTACAATTAAAATGTCCACTGTAAGAAAGGTCTGATTCAACCCAACTTAAAATGTTAAAAAGAGTGCTGTGTTAATATCTAACCTAGCTTCAGGCTCTGTTACTAGCACATGGGTAGCTACATTTCCCAGTGTTATGTTAACATTCAGAGGCAGATGATATCGATAAAAAGAGAATGGCTACAGGCTTTGTGTTGCATTAATGCCATGAATGTTTGCAGAATCAGATTTTAAAAAACTCCCACTATTCCATCTTGAGATCACTCGTTATACAAAGATATTCCCACTGCTAGGTTCAGTGACACCAGGTAAAGGGGAAATTAGCTAATAAGCTATTTTTGTTGCGTTACGTATTACTCATAAACAAGCCAAACCAGATACAAACAAACACAGCCTAGTTTCTTTTTAGCTGATATGAGAGCGTTAGTGCTAATATTGGATTTTATTCAGATGAAACTGTCAGCTTTGAAGACATTTTGTCTCTGGTGTTGTTGACTCTTTGGCTACAGAAGTGTATTGCTGCCACGGCAGAAACAGATCAGTATCACGTTATAACATGAAAGGTTAATTGTTATAACAACATGTTTTTTGCAATATAACAAGGTATTTTCATGTTATTACTACATACAAACTTATCACCGTATATCAAGAAACTTCTTATAATAATATAATGTTTATCTTGTTGTAAAATGAAAAGTTTCATGTTACAATGAGATAACTTATATTGTTAAAATATTATAACAAGAAACTTTTTTTTATAACAATATACTATGGTTCTATCGTGAAAATGTTTCATGTTACAACGTGAGAACTTATGATTATAAAATAAAACTTTTCACACTATAATGTTAGAACTTTTATTGGTATAACATGATGTAATAATATAGAACAATATAAGTTATTGTGATAAGATAGAAGAGAAGATAGAAAGGAAAAAGTATATAACAAGAAACTTTTCTTGTTTTAATGTGATAAGTTTGTATGTTTGTACATAAAAATAATATTGTGTTATGACATGAAAAACATCTTGTTATAATAAACTTCTTACGTTATGGCACCATAATAATCTGTTTTTCTTTTTCTGGTGTGGCAGCAATATGCTGCTGTACTTCTGCAGTTCTTTTCACCAAGTCAAAAATATCAACACCTCTGACTTGGAATCACGACTATGACATGAGTGTTTTTTCCCTCCTCGATGGCTTGTAATTATGATTTGACGTGATTTGACATCAGCTGCCCTAAAGTATCTGTTTGCCATTTAGTTTAGCTTCATGGTAGCCTATAGCTAGCGAGGTGAGGCAGTTAGCTAACATGCTGATGTTCAAAAATAAATGTAATGGTTATGAATTAATGAAATGTTAAAATCACTTCTATTTCTATTTTAACCGATTTCTACTTTGTCATTCAGCTAAAAACTAATATTTGGCTCCACCCACTCACTCACCCAACCAACCAACCAACCAATCAGATTGGTTTACTTTCATCTTCCCTGAAGAAATGCCTGTGTGATTAAAACTCCAGTCTGCCAGAGTTAAGTTTGGTAAATTCTTAGAACTCTAAGAAATGTTGTTATTGTAAAACTAGTAGTAGTAGAATAGAAACATATTAGCAGTCATTCATCTCTTGGCATCATCAGTATTTTCTTTCTATAAATCTTACTAATGTCTTTGAATGATGATAAGTTTAAGAATGTTTGTATAAACTGCTCATTCATGTTGAGGCACATGGTTCAAATATATAGAAGAGTCAAAAACATCAAGACTACTAACATGCACATGATGTATCAAATATAACTGACTGTTAAAGTGAATTCAGTTTGTACATACTGATGATGATGAAGATGATTAAAAAGACCTTATCATTGCTTGAATTATTTGTACAGATTCACACTTTATAACAGCTCAAACTTGTAAAAAATGCAGCATGTGATGCACGCTGGCAAATCTGCATTCGGTCACTTGGTGCAAAATAAACAAGCAAGCCAAAGCAGCCAGATCTTTAATGGAGCATGCCAATCAGCTGGCGTAAACACTGATGAGGAACAGCTAATGGAAACGTGGCCTCATTATCATACTGCATACGGCACCATTTGTTTCACTGAGGAGAAGGGTGTAAATTAAACCGCCGCTGTTTCAGAAACCAGCCGAGCAGGCGGAACAAAGGGCGGCCTGGGCCCATGCCAACAGGTAGCAGGGACTAGAAAGGACCCGATGTTTTATGCATCGGCGTCAGCATGGCGGCAACTGCAACCGCCGACTGAAGCAGCAGAGAAATGAAGGCACAGCTGCTCATACGCCTACGTGGAAAAAAACAAGACTGGCGAGGTGCCCTGCTGCGAGGGAGACGACAATGATGTGCTCCCTGGAGGATCTGGACCACATGTTCACTCTTAGAAATAAGGGTTCCAAAAAAGGGTTCCTCCTGAGGGGCTGAGGTTCTACGCAGAACCATTTGCTTCTGAAAAAAAGGGTTCATCAAGAGCTCTTTGTAAGACTTGGGGTTCTATTATGAAACCTTTTCATCCAAAGAACCCTTTTTGGATGAAAGACTTTTTCAAGGTTTGTTGAAAGCATGGGTGTTAAAAGATGTTTTCTCAATGCAACTGTTGGGACCCTTCCTATGCCCCGCCCCTTTTAGCTCTGTGCTTCAAAAACAGGTGAGCAAGCTCAATGTTGTAGTCAACTTGTAGAATATGACACACCCACTTTGGAAAACCTGCCAATTTTCAGGTTCCTAGGCAGTTTAATTTTGGTTGAAATGATCCGAATGGTTAAAAATTAAGTGTTTGAACTGGAACGGGGCTGGTTCCATGGTAGTGGAAAAGGGCTCCGGTGAGTTCTACATGAAAACCTTGGAATATAAAAGGCTTCTTGGTAGAGCCCCCAAGGTGGGTTCTTTTTAGCACCCTGGGAAGGTGAAAAGGTTCTTAATAGTGCAACCCCAGAGGGTTCTGGTGGGACCACTGTGCCATTGAAGGGTTCTCTGTGGAACCTCTCACTTAGGCCTTTTCCACTAACATTGAACCGTTCCCGTTCAAGCACCTAATACTGAACCTTCCTGAGCATTACCACCAAAAATAAATTGATTCTGAACCTGAAAGTTTGGTTCCTAGTTAAACGTTAGCAGGTTTTCTTGAGGAATCAAAGTGGGTGTGTCATATTCTATGGTTGTTGTACATTCTGCAGCACCTTCTGTTGATGACATCCTTGATTACAATACTTCCATTCAAAACTGGTGGAAACACAGGCTGGTTCACTAGATAGCACAAATGTTCCAAGACAGAAAAGGAAACAGTTCAAAAACCAGAGCTAATTTGGTGGAAAAGGGTCTATAGGGGGTTCTAGGTATAACCCCCTGTAAGGGTTCCAGGTGGAAAAAGGTTCTGACAGGAACCAAAAAGGGTTCTCCTGTGGGGGCAAACTGAAGAACCCTATATAGTTCTAGTTAGCACTTTTATTTCTAAGAGCGTACAGTGGTTGAAACTGCTGGTCAATCACAATACCCAGCTTGAAAACCATCAACACATTCGTGTTTTTTTTTTTGTTTTTTTTGGTCTCATTTCAGAATGATGTATTATCTCATTAGAATTCGTGGGAAATAGGAGCTGAAATTCAATTAAATAAAATCTTCATTTACAGAGTGGCACTCTCATGGTATGATAGCATTGCTGTGTGTGCTATAGAGTGAGTACAGTAGCACTATGAGGCTATAGAGCAGTAACATTGAGAGCAGGACATTTAGATAGCCTCCTGGAGAGGCAGTTAACTTCTGATAGAAGGCAATTAGCCAGGGCTTAACGCTTCCACATTACAGAGCAGATTAACACAACATTAATGCCTCAAGATGCCTGAGATAAAATGGAGGAATTAATCTAACAAACATGCTTTAGGCCTCACGTGGAGTCTAAATATTATCTCAGTGTGGACAAAGGAGACTGTGGCTAAAAGTATTTTACAGAAATATTGTCTTGCTGCAGGCAACAGCTATCAAATCAGCTGCAGCGTGACCTCATTTCCACTGTGTGAACTGCTCACTTTATACATTTTAGTTCATGACCTTTTCTGCCTTTGAAATCACACTGGAACAGCAACAAGGCTCTCTGGTAATTCAGCAGATGTGAGCTTCATGACGACCTTTAGCTCGGGTCAAAGTGTTTGGTCGAGCTCTTTCTGAGTCTGACCTTTCCACCGCTACAACACTGAAGGTGACGGACGAATCTGACGGCAAAATTTGAAGACAAATTTTGTCAGTGATGTTTCTCATTGGAAACAATGTGCTGTTTTACTAGCTAGTCAAGCTTCATGGTTAGTAAACTTTGCCGGCAAAGTTTCAACATTGTCCAATCAGAAACAAGAATCAGGTCATCCTGGCGGTGCAGCTAAAGCTGTGGTCAAATCATAATGTTTGACCTGGGCAGATTGACTTCTTCATTGATATGTAACATTTAAATTCACAGTTACAACATTGCAGCTTATAAGGGCTTGGGACTGATGGTTTGCTAAACCTTCCCAAGTGGCAATTGGTAAATTATAGTTTAGCAACAGTAAGTAGGCACCACAGGCCTGTCAAGCTTTGCATTTCTTTGCATGCTACAGTGCTGTGCATAGGACCCCGAGTGAGACTGATACTCAGTATCTAAAGAGTTTAGATGGTCATGCTGTTTTAATCGCCTTTCCAAAACCAAAAATACAAGAAGTTTAAGGAATGAATTAACCTGTGTGTTTGTCTGTTCAAACGCAATATGCTAACATTAGCATGCCTGGCTAATTAGCCATCAACAGATGTATCCTAAGAGCTTTTTTTTTTAAAAATCAGCTAACAACTATTATTTTGCTGGCTTACAGGTAACATTAGAAAAGGCCTCTGTCAGGGCTGACACACTCACTGATTGAAAGCTGGTACAACAGTGGTCCCAGATGCTACTAGATCAGTGTTTTTGGCTAATGTTAGCAGCTATGTCATGCTTTGCATTGGATTTGGAGAAGTTTGCCTTTTCTCATGGAAAAGTGAAACATACTGATGACAATACTAACAGTAAAGGATGTATCTAACCTAACTTATGGTGTATTTCTTTAGTTAAATGGTGTTTTAAAAAGCTGCACTACTAGAGCTAACTTATCCTGCAACACAAGAGCATTGCTGCTCTTTTATTTGAATTTTGTTTAAGAGTTAGCATCATATCATGTGCATAGACATTAAAAGTATATTTTACAGCCTTTTTAAAGTCTCTTGTTTAAATGTGAGTCAGTTGGAAACATTAAAGGGGGGATCTGTATCTCTGAAATTTGAATTCAGGAGGTGTGTTATTATTTATTACAATAGGTGTAAAAATATTTCCTTTCTTGACATTTTGTGAGTTTAAGATTATTTATTAGACAATCAAAGCTAACAGAGCTTGCTGCTTGCATGAAACTAGGGTGGGATCAGACTATTGCCTCTTGCTAGCTAGTTAGCATGCTAACTTCAGTAGGTAAGTCTGTAATACATAGACATCTTTGACAAAGTCATAACTGTTTCTGCTTCATATTCTCTTGATAATGTTGGTTAACTTCTTGAATATTTTAAATTAAAGTTCTGGCCATATTTTACACATTGCACCTTTAAAAAGTCAGCCGGGAAAGGTGTTTCAACTAATTTATAATTTTAATGTTAACTAGTGAGCTACCGCAGAAAGTTTGAGCAGTAAATCTGTGATAAAGGAAAGATTGACAGGAATTATGAAAGGGGCAGGGCTTAGCAAAGGGTCAATTACAAGGCGTTGACTTTTGTTCTGAAGAAAACTAAGCTCTACACATATGCATGACCTTGTGCCTTTCTTGTGTCTTTATTAAACTATTAGAGATAAACAGCATAAAAGACAGAATATATGCAACATATGTCAGATTCAGCTTACATGGTCTATAGGTTATATTTATTTAATAAACGTGTATTAACTGGTGTTTAGCTCCGACAGTCTTTTTGCCAAGTCTCTCTGTTGCCATGTTACAAATGAAGAAGTCAAAATGTTTATGAGTTGATAAGATTAAAATCTACTTGAACCGTTTTATTCCCTCTGATTCTGAGTTATCTAAGATATTTGCTGGTGTATCATCACCGTAGGGGCAGATGATGCACTGGGCAGTTTGTTTGGGAGCTGTACAATAGATGGGCAATGAACCTGGCAACAGCCAAAAAAGTGAGACACAGGGTCAGAAATTTATTCAAGTGTTTCCAGGCAACAAGAAAACATGAATAAATTGTGAAGAAAGCAACAGTTCTGAGTCAGCTGCATGGACACTGTTGCGCCTCAGAATTGGCAAAAAAAGTTGCGCTGCGTGTCACGGAGGCTGAGAGCCACGACAGCAGATCCACAGGTTACGTTACCTGAGCTGACTAGGCCTGAACAAACAGCCTTCCCCCCTCCAGGGATGTTGGTGTCCCAGTCACTGAGGATACGGATCAGCTGATGAGGAGTTTGACTGATTTCTGTGCTTTTAAAGGGACAGTTCACCCCAAAATCAAAAACACATACCCCCCCCCCTGGTTTGTAGCGCTATTTATCCATCTAGCTCTTTTTGGTGTGAGATGCAGAGTTTTGGAGTTATTAGCCTAAGAGATGTCTGACTTCTCTCCAATATAATGGGACAATGCATTTGAAAAAATAAATTTGAAAAAATCAAGATAATCCACAGACCTTGTTGTGAGCAGTTTCATGTAGGAACTAATTTCTGTCTGCAGTAGAATCTACCAGAACTACTTTCTTTCTTTTCTACTAGACAGCTGGTTTTGAATTTTCTTTTTTCTTTTTTGGTTCTTTCAGCACCACAAGCCGAGTGTCATTTTTTCCCATTATTTTGGAGAGAAGGCAGGAATCTTTAAAGCTGATATCTCAAAAACTCTGAGACTCACAACGAAACTATCTAGATGGATAAACACCACTACAAGACAGAGGAAATACGTATTTTTGATTTGGACGTGAACTGTTCCTTTAAGCGTTCTGATATCTGGATTTTTCATGGTAAAACATATCTAAGATATGAACTGCTCTGACATATTGCACACATAATACAGAATATAGCCAGTGGTCACGGTAAATCCCTTAGAGATGAAACTTAAACCAGACTTACAAGTGATGACTAATGAAACAGTACTGATGCACAATAGCAAGCAAGACAAATATATAACATATTGCAAGACTCTACTCTTATGAAATGGCTAACAGAACGAATTCAACAACACTTTAAAATACTTATTTAAAGTTTAATTAAATCCTATTGAAAAGCAGTTGGATTTCCACGTGCAGTTACCTGTTTTCCGTAGCCCTCCGTCTGTAGGGCAGCTGTAGTCACTAGCAGCGAGCAGGAAGCACGTGCCCCCGCTCCGGCGGTCCTGTTCCCGGGTGCTGGACCTTCGCATGGGGACCCTCTCCTCTGGAGACATGGTCAGGTCACTGCCCCCGCTGCAGTCTGCTGACAGCACTGTGAGACAACAAACAGGCCAAGTTAGAGATCTGAAATACTTTAACACAGTTTCTCCTATTTAGACAATTTAGTCTGAAATAATGCATTTTAAGATTTAAATCCTGAGCTTAAAACAGTTGATTTAGTAATAAAGAAAAAGCCTTAAGCTATGAACTTACTACACCAGTAAAGCTTCAGTAGTGGCATAAATAATTCCCTGATTTTCAACAGAGGTACTAAATAATTAGATAATATGATAGTTATAATCACATCCCTTCCTTCTAAGATACAAGTTGCTGGGCAACTAAAAGTACTTCCCCACAGTCTGGCTTTTAAACTCGTGCATCTTTCATGTCAGGAACATTTCTCTGCAGCAACCTTCCACTGCCGGAGTTGGGAGTTTGCTTAAGCTCTTCTTTAGTGTAGGATTTCTGCAATTAATTCAAGCATGAAATATGATTTCTTATCCAGTTCAAGTCAGACAGATGGCTTTTACTGTGATTTATGATTTTGGACTTGACCTGATTAGTGGAATGAACGGTTTCATTGTTACAGAGTACGTGAAAAAATACCTCAGAGTTAAAAAACATTTCAATTATTTATTATTTCTTGTAGCAAAGAACGTGCATAATCTCCTGAAATCTGTTAAATCTAAGAGATAAATTCTGATTTAAGGAAAACTTTCATCCAAGTGAATACTAAAAATACATAGTATACCACTAATTCAAGGTAGAAGTTTAAAGGGGCACCCCAGAATCAAAAATAGATATATTTCCCCTGGCCTGTAGTGCTATTTATTTATGCTATTTAGAGTTATGGAGATATCAGCTCGAGGGATGTCTGCCTTCTCTCCAGTATAATGGGACTAAATGGCACTCGGCTTGCGGTGCTCAAAGCACCAAAAAAATACATTTGAAAAATTCCAAACCAGTGTCTCTTTCCAAAAATCATGACCAGGTTACTCAAGATAATCCACAGGTCTTGTTGTGAGCAATGTCAGAACTACTTTCTGTCCGACAGAAAAGAAAGTAGTCCTGGTAGATTCTACTGCAGAAAGAGAGCAGTTCCTACATGAAATGAATGAATGGATTTAGTCCCATTATATTTCAGAGAAGGCAGACATCTTTTCGGCCGATATCGCTAAAACTCCAACCAAAAATATCTAGATGGAAAAATGGCGCTACAGGCCAGGGGAAAATATGTATTTTTGACTTTGAGATGAACTCTTCCTTTAAGTTGATCATGTACTGAAATTTTAACACACATCACATCATCCTGTACCTTCATTTTCATTTGCACTTGCTTAAAATAAAACTAACAGTAACACTACGTCAAGGAGTCTGCATAAGACTGACATGACACCGTCATGAACATGTCATTAAAGGTACAATATGCAGGATTTGTTGATAGTGGTTTATAAACACACCATTCAAAGTCTGCCCCTCCTCCGCTCAACAGATGAAAGTGAGGGGAAAAAAGCAGTGGTGGTAAAAAGAGCTAGAGAGTGAATGAAGTGAGGGAGCAGCGTTAGTGAGAATAATAAAAACATCATTAATAAAACATTTTTTTTCTTTCTGATTGTTTCACAGCAGTTCTCGGTTTTCACTATGCATTCTTGATGGAGTCCTACCCTCACAACCTGCACCTTGTATTGGCTGTGGGCTACACACCAGCGTTAGAGTCAGCAAACAGTGTCAAATTTGCATTAAAAATCACACAATTGACTGAATGCCACATAATGACAACAGTCATAAATATTCATTAAGACTCCTTCATGTTCATGACAGGTGTCATGTCATGGCTATGACAGCGCTGTGTCAGTCTTTTGCTAAGTGATCGTCATAAATTTAAAGCATCACCCTAAACATTTTATAACCACAAACTATAATATATCACTTTTTCCAAACAAAACCTTTCCTAACACTCTGACAGCATATGTTCAACCTACCCAGCACTGCTATACATAGTCTCTGGGGAACAATGAATGGGAATTGTGCTTCCCAGTGGTGTACTCTCAGAGGTATACGGCATGAGCAGAGAAAGAGGGTTTGTGCGTGAGGGAATAGGGGAATCTCCAGAGGGGGTGGGGGGGAATCGCAGTCACAACAGACATCAAACAGCCTCGCACATAAAAAGCCTGCGCCAAATGTCACAAACACCACCGTGCAGGTCAAAGGTCAGGCGGTGTGTGGAGCTCCAGTGGACAAGAAAGAAGCATTGTTTTCTCTTATGAGAGATTTTATGCCAATAAAAATCTATCATACCCACAAAACATGAAGATTAAGTTGATGTTGACATTATTCTCAACAAAGTTCATTAAAAGACCAAAACCAGCAATGAATTTGTCTGACTAACCAGTATTGTCTATCTTTGTCTCGGTCCAAAAACCATTAAAAGCACACAAAAGAAGCATACTGCTGCATTTGGACGACAGACTCCATCATTACAGTGAAGGAGGCCAGTGTAATACGTTCCTCTCAGCAGCATTCTCAATAATATCCACCAGACATGAGGCTACTCTCCAGAGATTGAAAATGCAGTGGCAGTTTATCAACCGGCAACGTCCATTGTAATGATGGAATATGTCATGAATTACATCAGGGTGGCTCTTTTATGTGTATTTAATAGTTTTTGGATGACAATGGAGGACATTACACTCAGGAATAATAGCAGTAGTAGCTTTGGCTACACACACAGTACTGGTCAATAGGAATAATTCATTTTTTCCTTTGGCTTTGTCACAGGACTGTCTGATAAAAACATGAAGATAAAATAACACTACTGGCTTTTACAGCTATTTAAAGTCAGGTATTTAAAGCTAAGTCTGTTTGACCCACTTATTTACTGTTGCTCTGTCAAGCTTCCTGTTCTCTCACAGCACAGTCCGCTCACGCTGATAACAGATTTACTATTGAACTTCTTTATTTTTGAAACAAACCAAACCATTCCAGGGGAGGTTCAGTGAATCGAAGTGAAAAATTAATACACTAGTTATCAAACCAAGATCATATTGAATAGCCTAAATAACAGTGAGAGATAGTTCAGAGATACAGTACGAGGGAGTTTTACTGTTTTCTCCCAGAGTCAGAAACTAAGAACTGCCTTTTTTTTTTTAATGTATCTGGTGTCGTCTTGAGTTATCTCAAACCCTTTTTCCCTTTTGTTCCACAGTTTGAGCATGATGTTTTTTAGATAACTAGGTTAAGCACAGTGTATCCTTTAATAGCTACTAATACAATAAAGGTATTAATAATTAGTTGTTTGAACAAGGGGGGAAAAAAATGGACTGGATTCCCAGTGGTATCGGCAGATACTCAAGGTTGCAGTATCGATATTCATAATCCTAGAGACATCCACAAATTGAGCTGAACTAAGGGGAGGGGTTAAAGTAAGGGAGGGGCGCCTTTTTTCAAGCTTCGTCTGAGGGGAGGCTCACAGTCTCAGACACTGAAAACCCCTGGGTAACTATGAAGGTTTTCAAATTAAAGGTTTCATGTAAGTCTTGGATCATTTAATCCCACATATACTAGAAGCTGGCATGCACTCTACCATGTGACTGAACATACAAGATATATAAAATGGAACCTTTCACATTGAAATGTAAAGAATGAGCCAATCTAAAGAACACTGAAGGGGAATGTAACCTTGCAGGCTGTATATTTTAAATGACCTCTAAGGAAATCACACAGGCGACTACACCACATTGATTCTGTTTGCGCATTCAGTCGAGGCATGAATTATTCTATGCTTATAAAATATAAGATTCTCAGACCTAATAAACAAATAGACTGTGAGGAGCCCAGAGAGCGCACCTAGCCTCAGGAACGTCTGCTCTAGAATTCAAAGAAAGTCAGTACACGGGGGTTGACACTAATTTCCATCAATATCAGATGTGTAAGAGTAAATTACTGACACAGGCCCAGAGGGGAAAAACAGCCACCTACGGTCTGAACAACAAATAAGCAGTCAGTCCCTCCTGGAAGAAAGACTTTGACACAAGGACTCTGAATTCTTATCAGCATGAGCTGTTTCACACAAACATCTCCAACTCTCAGTACCTTTCTCATTGGCTTCCTCATCACTGTGGCAACCAGAGATGAAGACTGCAAAGGAGCTCAGTCTTGTGTGCTCTCGAGTCTCCAGGGGGAAACCATTTCTAGTCTCAGGGGGGGAGTCTGTCAAATGGCCACTGCTTTCTACCTGAGACGAAGTCCCTTATGGATTCTCGCTGCTGTCTCTACATTTGGTACAACCTGAACTTTACTACTGAGGTGTTTGTTGCTCATAAGTTTCTCTCCCATTCTCTACTTGCACAGTGTAGTGTGACGTGTATCTGTTTTACTAGCTGCATGTCTGTTTACTTCTTGTCAACTCTATGGTAATGTTACTTTCGCCCACAAATTTATTGATTTTTCATTATTAATGATTCCATCTAGGTTAGTTGCTTCATTTTCCACAGTTAGCTTGGCACATATTGTTAGTGGCATGTACTGTTTGTTTTGTATCTAGTGTTTTTGGGCATTTTGATAATCACCTCAGTGTCTAGATAACCGTTAGCAATGTTAGCTATCTATCTACATATCTAGCTTTGTCATCAGGGGGTTTTCATTTTTACTCTTCAGTTATGCTGGAAAAATGTTTTAAAAGATCAAACTCTTGGCTAATAAAACACTGTAAAGGGCCAACCTCCTAATAATAAAATGTTTTACTAAAAAAAAATGTTTTCCCTTCCATTTCATAGCATAGTCATAGTTACTAGCCATTTAATTTTTAAAAGGTGCTCAGAGTTCTCTTACTACTGATCAAAATACACATTCTTAAACCATATTTCTTATTTAGCTTTGATTTAGAAGGGCTACAGAGTTGACATATTATGGTTGAGACACATCTGATAGCACTATTATTTTATGAAGGAGAAAGGGGTCCTAACCCTTTTTGTGCCTGATTAAATCATGTTTCTGTAAAAATCTGATGGAGCTGATGGAAATCTGGGGCACAACTTTAAAGGACCAATATTTTCTTATAAAAAAAATCGATAGTAAAACAATGATAATTATAATAGTACACCTATGTTATCAGTAAGTATTGTTAGTTTTAGATTTTGAAGGTTTTTAATGCATTTTTAAATTGCTTGAAGTTGTAAATTCTGGTCTGGGACAAGGCTTTGTCTGGCAAAGAGCAAGTTTAGAAATTAAACAAATTAAAGCAAACAAAAACATTTATAAACTGCATATATTTCATATATATAATTCATCATCACTTTCACCAAAAAATTGGATTTCGGTTGTCAGTATTAATAATTTTTGAAGTTTTTTGATAAGACATGATTTGTCGCCATTCTCATGAAACACACTTATACGAAAACAAACGATGAATAACAATACGTACCAAGCTAACTGTGAAAGTTGAAATAATTAACATGATTTGTTGACAGGAAGTAAACAGACACACAGCTGGTAAAACATACACATCACACTACACTGTGTGAGCAGAGACTACAGCCTTGGTTTGGTGATATGGTCTTACCTGAGCGGTTGCGTTCTAGTACCCTGCTGCCTTTGACGTGGCACAGGTCACCTTGGGTGCTGTTGCAGGTGGTGTTGAGATCAGCTTTGCAGTAGGTGGGGGATCCTCCCTGCACCACCTGAGGGATGTGTTTCTTCCTCTTCTTGGGCAGCTTCTGCTTGGCCATGGCCAGCGAGTAGTACATCCCAAAGTTATTAACGATAACGGGCACAGGCATGGCTATCGTCAGCACGCCGGCCAAGGCGCACAACGCGCCCACGACCATGCCTGACCAGGTCTCTGGATACATGTCGCCATAGCCCAGTGTTGTCATGGTTACCACGGCCCACCAGAAGCCAATGGGGATGTTCTTGAACTTGGTGTGCAGGCTAGCGGTGGGGTCATTGGGCTTAGCGCCGATTCGTTCGGCATAGTAGATCATGGTTGCAAAAATTAACACTCCCAATGCCAGGAAGATGATGAGCAGCAGGAATTCATTGGTGCTGGCCCGTAATGTGTGACCCAGCACCCTTAGCCCCACAAAATGACGTGTTAGCTTGAAGATACGCAGGATACGAACAAAGCGCACCACCCTGAGGAAACCCAACACATCCTTGGCAGCCTTCGAAGAAAGGCCACTTAGCCCTACCTCCAAGTAGAAAGGCAAGATAGCCACGAAGTCGATGATGTTGAGAACGCTCTTAACAAACTCCAACTTGACCGGGCAGAAGGTCACACGCACCAGGAACTCAATGGTGAACCAGAAGACACAAACGCCCTCCACATAGGTGAGCGCAGGGTCAGTTTCAATCTCGTACTGCGGGCCTGAGTCCGGCACGCTGCTGTTCCGCACCAGCTCAGTCTTGTTGATGATGGTGTTGAAAGCCTCATGGGTCTCCAGGCAGAAGGTGGTGATGGAGACCAAGATGAAGAACAAAGACGCAAAGGCAATAAACTACAGGAAAGGGAAAGAGAGAGACAGAAGTACATGTGTTACATTTCTAATTGTTTGAACCTTGACATTCTGCACACTGGCTGCGGATACAGAACATACACTGAGATCAATCCACTCATTTTCTCTTGAGGAAGAGACTGAACTCACACAAGTTTAATTAACTCGCATCAATTTGAATGGACTCCAGAGAGAGGAGCAATCTATTAGCAAGAGCAACAAATAAACACACGCTTCCCCCTTTTCTCCTGGTGGGAATGTAGCACAGGGATGCAGATGCAGTCAGGTTCAATTAAATGCTGCGAGTATGTTGGGCAGTTGGCAGTAAAGGAAGTGGTTAATCCAACCAGGCAAACATAAGACTTCAGATTCAGAAGGGAATTAAGAAAAGGTGGTTATTTTTGTGCATTGTGTTTATTTTGTGCTTTACTTTAAATCTTTTATGCATGTCTTTTATAAGATATTAATTAATGTCACATCTCCCTGTAGTTGCATTGTATATAATATATAATATAGTGCGTTGAACTATTTACTCATTTTTTGAATGTCATGCATTAAAGTGGCAGATATAGCAGTGCAAACATGCCCAAACATTTCTATGTAGCTCAGTGGTTCCCAATGCAGCAAGACGCTAGCTAATGATTTATGTATATAAGCTAGTTGGTTACCAGTGTTTTGCTGGCATTACCAAACAGATGTAAGCAAGCTCATGATTGATGTAGGCTAGATTGGCTAGCTATTAAGCTAGCATGTTGCTAACCTTACCTTAGCGAGCTAAGATGTTACTATATATAGGTCACTTTGCTTAACTATTCTCAAAATTTGGTTTTCTTTTCAACATAGATGAGATTAGCACCTAGCATGATTAAGTCCAGGAAATGAGCAAGTTCACAGAGGTTCTTCTGGGTACCAAGCTTGCTCAACTGTTATTGGAGCACAGAGTTAATAGGGTTGGGACTTTAGGAAGGGTCAACTTTCCCTTTGGGACAGGGATAGGTACGTTTGAATGTACTGACAAATAAGACAGAACCTCTGCTGTCAGTAAATGTGTATGCAGTTATGTGCAGTTAAATGTTATAGCTTGTCAATAAATTGATTTTAGTGATGCGTTGCAGCTTTTTTCCAAAAGGGAACTGGTCAGACAGTTTATTTGATTGATCATTTAAAGAGCACCTAAAAAGGCAAAGTTGGAAGGTGGAATGTGGAAGGAGAATTCACCGTCCACAACCTGGCAAGACAACATTTGCTCTTGCAAATGTCATATTTCTGATCTATAAAGGGCTAAATGATTTTTTAACCATTACTTACAACTCATATACACCTTAGTCAGAAAGTTATAACCAATTCCCAGATAGCATATCATCTCACTTTTTCTTTATGGGGAGAGAAGGTAACCCCTGCATCAGATGGTCTTTGGCAGCGGACGTGAATGGCCTTCATAATCTGTGACAACTATATACATTATTAATGAAACCCCAGGAAAAAATAGAAAGTGTACATTGATTCAAGATTATTTTGTCAAAAATCTATTGCCAAGGTCAAGAATGAACTTTCACACTCTGCTTCTTAGGTATTCATTGATTAGCAGAGTTCTGTCTGAGTAGAGACAGTTGAACAGTTACATTTTTTTTGTTTTGTTATGACAATCAACCACTATCGATGACAACTGTCCATCTGGCATGTTTGGTAGGAAATTTGTGTCCAAACTGTGAAGCCTACTAAACCTTTTAAACCAACATGCTGATGCTCTCCTGCAGGATCCCGATAGTTCTCACCAGTACTAGCAACATTCTGTCATCTCCAGCACTGCCTGTGATCATTTTTTTCTGTGTCTCAAATTAGAACACAACACAGGTGCTACAATGTTAAATTGGCTCCAAATTAAAGCCGTCTGTTCTCACTTGTCCCCTTGTGTCTGGGCAGCCGTGTCCAAAGGCAAAGTCAGGCAGGGACAGGGGCACTTAAATGGTCCTCTTGGGTTCTATTTGGTAACCCATTCATTCAAATTGACTGCCAACAGGAAGGAATGCACAGAAATGAAGACTTTTATTAGGACCAAAGATACTCACCAGCTTTAGGCGAGGTGATAGGGAAGTGACAAAGTGATGTCATGGAATATTAAATTTGTTACAATGTTATTGGCAACAAGGGAAAGCGAGAGATGTGGACGTGAGTGGTAGTGAGCTCAGTGGCACTGAGATAAACAGATTAGAAATAGTGGAGTTTACAAAGCAGAAACAAAACCATTTGTTTGCCAACCACCAATAAACCTTGAAGGGGAAGAAGAAGAAGAAGAAGAAGAAGAAGAAGAAGAAGAAGAGGAAACAAAGAAGAAGAAGAAGAAACAAAAGATGTTGCCTTGACATTCTGTGAGAGACAAATGGTGAAATGTATTCAGGATTTTTTTCCCAATGGACCTTTCCTAAGCCTCGCCTCTTTTTGCTCTGTGCCCAATAACAGTTGAGCAAGCTTGGTACCTGAGTCAACTTTCTCCTTTCTTGTAAAAGTGACATATAGTTGCACCTTAAGTTAGCTGATGTCAGCAAAGCACAAGCTAACTAGCTAGCAAAGGATTGTTGTAGATTAGCTGGCTAGTTACCGTTCTGTTAGCAAACTTAAGATTTGACTATTGCTTTCAATAGCTTTTCAATACTAACATCTTTTAACCATCTTTAAAATTTAAATTTTTTCCAACAAAGACGAGCTTAGCATGTAGCATATCGAAGTGCAGGAAACAGAAAAGAGAAAATTGATCACGGTACCACGCTTTGTCAACTTTTATTGGAGCACAGACCAAGAAGAGGCGGGACTTCAAAAAGGGTAAGTTTGGGCAAGTTGTAATTATTCTTTCATCTTAGCTCCATTCACAGAAAGAGCTTTCCTCTCTTGCAGCAGAAACAGCTAATCTGAGTTAAATTTCGCAATTTGTAAAAGTTGTTGGCAACTCTCGTTAAACACATTAACTTTTCTGAAAAAGGCAAAAACCACCTCAAATGAGCATAAAAACTTTTTGGCACCACTGAGTTTTGAATTATTTTTTTTTTAATCAATCAACCCTTTTTAAATGAGATACAATAAAGTATGGATAAAAAATATGAGGATCAAAATGGCTAATGACGTTGCTAATACAATATGTGGTCCAGAATGCATCAGGATGACACACTACCTGCTAAACCTGTTATTAATAAAAAGGTCTATTCCCCCAAAACAAATTTATAACTAACTTTGATCTCTGGCTGGCTAAATGATAGCACGTTGATTCAGTGCAGCTGAATCTGTATGCTAACAATATGAGATGATGAGTCATACAGATCTTGTTTTGTTTTGGGTCTTCTTTTGCAAACTGTTTATGGAACCACCTGTCAGATGCAGAGCTCACATCCAGCTTTTCCGCTGCCCTGGAAGAGGCTCAGGCTCGATCTGCAAACATCCACGGCTTTTCTCCGAGAGCTAGACGGAGCAGATTTCCACACACGCAGCCTACTATGCCCCTTCTCCACCTTCCTCCCACAATCCCTCCGCTGGTGCGCTCTGCCTACTGAGCTCTGAAGAAATCGTTTCACACCCTGCCTCGTTTTTGGATTGCATGACTCACACGCTCTGAAAATATCATTGCCACTATTTGGGTCGCCCTGCTCCTGAACTGTATGCGTGCATTCACTCTGCTGTTAGCATGCACTCTCGTCATATATTATACATATGTCTTTATTGTTTTATAAGTGTGTGGGTTGGTCCTGCTCATTCACTGGCACGGTTTTAAAGCCACGGCATGTTGGAAAGTGACACTTTGATGCAGTTACTTTGCATCATTCAGCCATTACTCAGCACTACCAACTCTCTACATTCAATTCAACGAAATACACAGTATATGATATCACTGAATATGTTCTTCAGTCTCCTAGCATCGCTACAAGACATTTTCCTATTCACAAAATGTTCACACACACCTCCACTTTTGACAAAAGTTTTGTCTTCCTTTGCACATCTTTTATAAACACTGAACTTGTCATTTTCTATTATTTTATTTCCTTTTGTCTTAATCTCATGTCTACTTGCACTTGTTAGGCAACATACAGTAATGATGTGCTGAAATTCAGAGCATTGGAAGAGTAAGAGGTTTTCATGTTTCCAGCTCTAACTTGGCTGCTGCTAATATAGATAATGGAATTTGTTTCCTCTTCTATAGACTAATAGGTTGTAGGCGGAAGCAAACTAGACATCATTTGTGCTATTGATCTCATTTGTGAACCTGCACAGTAACACTATGCAGTACAACGTACTGTACATTAATGAATTAACTTTTTTTTAACCGCTTTTGTTAAGAAATATGATCATGAGATGCTGTAGAACCTTTATCTTGCGAGGCAGCTGGATTTGCAAGATCACAAGATCACACGAGAGTCCGTCTTACCAAGCTTCAACTTATCCGTTTGCGTCTGCACCTAAAGTGGTGCAGCCAATCAGCATCTTAGGAGGAACTACTGGCAGCTACGGGCGTGGTTTTAGGTTTGACGACGGCGAGATGTGTCCATGGAAGCGACTCGTCTCGAACAAACAATACAGATAGTTTGTTACATACTGGAGCATTCTCACATGATTATGTGATCTCATGAATTCAGCCGCCTCACAAAGTAACTCTGTTACTACATCATATGGTTTGTCTGTTCAGGTGTTTTTGGAAGTGCCTGCCCTTTTCCAAGAAGTTTCTAAGGACGACTTCTCATATAGTTCTGTGTGATCTGATCTGGGGAGTCAGGTGAGTAGAACCTGTCAGACACTGAAAATAAAGTAATCAAGAACTTAAACAAATTTAGATGGCTAGACACATGTGGGGGACCTCTGAGTCACATGACTTGAGTCAGAGAAATGTGAGGAGTTGAGACTTGCTTGACAAACTGATAAAAGCCTCGACTTAACCTCGTATTGATGAGTTGAGACTCGACTTAAACTTGAGACAGATGACTTAAAAGGACTTGACTTTTTTTCAATTATGTGCATTTTTCTAAATATTAAGCTACATTTTGTTTTTGAAATATAATATGGTGATTTCTGCTGCAATGCCTGCAAACCCAGCAGAGGCCAATGCATGAGGCTGCTGCATGGGGGCTGGTCCAAAATAATGATGTGATGTAAAGGTTTTCTGTTGCACTTGTTTTCAGTTATATATCAACTATATTATAATTTCAAAGCACTACTCTCCACTGTTGTTCTACAGTAGAGGCATGGTACTGGTTACTACAAAATGCCAAATATCATACGTTTTATAAGGTGAAAGCAGCTGCAACAGTTTTTAATTTTGAACATAAAACATCTTCATGCCTTAACTGATTTTAATGTGGAAACTGGGGGAAATTATCAAAATTTTGTTCGACTTGATTTGACCTGAGCAATGACTTGACTCATCTTTCTTGACTTACAGCAGGGACTTGACTTGACTTACTCAATCCTGACCACAGTTAATTCAGGACTTGTTTGAGACTTGAAGGTTAAAACTTGAATCTTTTGACTTACTGTCACCTTTGGCTAGACATCTTTTTACCTGCAAATCACCAAAACCATGGACTGCTATGTGCCGTTATCATCTGCTCCAACAACAAACTTGACCATTTCATGAATTTCTTTTATTTTAGTTTATTACTGTTACATGTTCTGTCTGAAACCAGACTCTATTTTTTAGTTCCATAACTCAAATTCTACTTTAACAGTTTCTTGTGTTTCAGAGGGAGCCATGGATTCCAAGTTTGCAGATTTACAATCAAAATCTAGCAAGTAACTGGCGAGGGTTTAATAACTGCACAGCGCTTTCACACTCATACTGAGGAGGTAGGTAAAAAAGTGATTGCATTTTCACAAAGCCTTTGTCATAACACTTTCTCACAATCGTTTCTGAGACTGAAGAACTTCCACAATTACAAAGTCTACCTTTGGAGGGCTAGACTGCTGAGCATAACCACGCCAAACATCTCTGCTTTCACAAACAGTGAATATATGTTCACTTGGACTCTGCCACTGCAGTAACAGAGGGCTCACTGGAGAGCACAATACATAAATCATCAGTCTATATCAGTGGCAAATAGCTAGTGAAAGCTTTTATTCTAAAGAACTAATACCATCCTCGTGTTGTCAGTTACTTATTTTTACATAGTGTTCACCTCAACATTCAAGTCCCATTTGCGACTGCAAAGCATGGATTTTTCTGTAAACTATATTATATTTCAAAGTTGATGCTTACTAAAATGAAAGTGCCTCAAAAAAAAAAAAAAAAATGGATGCCTCAGATTTAAACGACCTGTGTGTGGGATTGAGTGCCAGCTATCAGTGAGCTTGGACAAACACCCTGCAGAGGGGTGAGCAATATGACCTAAAATTTATATCACAGCATTTTTTGTGCTTTTTATTATATCAAGGCATTACAAAAATAATAAAGGATACTCCACTCAAAATATGATACTGTCTGTTCACTCTATTGGCACAATGCCCTTATAATGTAGGTTAATTGGTAAACATAATGTGATTCATTCTCAGAGTTAGAAAAGGACTGGATTAGACATCTCAGCAGCGTTTACGTGGCAATAAACCCAAACTATATAAATATAAGTACAATAGTCAGTGTACCACCAGCACGTCTATCAAGTAGATTTACATACGAGAGCAACAGGCACACATACCAGCGTGGATCACACAGCGGTGGGGTATTCTGTGCAACCAGAGGTTTAGTTGTAGTATGAAGTCCTACAAAAAGCAATGTGACGTCCCAACCTGTTCAGCGTACTGCTCTGGGTTTTTAATTGACCTCAAATGAGACTTTACGTTCACACAATTTCTCTTGACTGTCTCTTAATATTACAATATTAATACATTATCCCATCATTAAACAGGGCTAAATGTTCACAAACTTTCTCTTGACTGTCCTTAAGTATTACAGCATTAGTCCCACATCATCCCAGTCTGTGGGAATGTGAAGATGTTAGCCACAGTCCTGCAAAATGCTAACATCAAGTTCAACAGGCTAACCTGCAATCTGTTTTGTTTTTTTTGTATTATCATTCCATATCAACTTTTAGATCTTCTATTATCTTTTTATAAATACTTTTACTGTACATGGCGGCCTCCATGTAAGAGGACCCACTCTCTCTGTAGATATAAAAGACGCATTCAAAGATGACAAAAAAAGCTATTCTTATTTTCAGGTGATTATACACTAATGAAAACGTGCCTCTGAACATTATATTCCATTTCTGTCATATTCTGCTAATATATCCCTGTAAATCTTACACACTAGACCGTTAATGGGCACAGTGTTATATTTTCAATGCAAGATCTTTAACCCTCAAACAACCGTTCTGTAGTAAAGCCATTTTGAGCTTTCCTATGACGTGAATACGTGGAACTCCCATCTCTACCATCTATTCCAAATGATGAACATGCAGCAAGACCAAAATTTGGTACTACTTTATGCAGTTATTGACAAGAAATAGAAAAATTATGCACCGCATGACAACAAAATAATCCCTGAAATGTGAGGTGCTGTTGACAGCTTTGATTACAGTATTAGAGGTGTTTCAGGGTGGATTTTGCAATTCTCCTCCTACTGCTCGACTCAATGTCCTGTCTGTCTTACCCTCTCTCTGTGTCTTTATCGCTGCCTCCTTCTCGTCATGACATTGGCTGAAACGAACAGCTGGACTAACTGAGCTGCTTCCTTTGGCTGCTCGGATGCTGCGCAAACTAATGACAACTGTCGTCTCGTGCTGGGCTGTAATTTTGTTGCGTTCACGTCTGCAGAGTGAAGATATATCATCCCCCCAGTGCACACCGGCCTATAACAGCTGAATCATGTCACATTAAACGCACACAAATGCATACACAGTACACTAACATGCAGGCGCACACACTGATACCCCTGTTTATACACGCACACACAGCCTCACAAGGTTATTTATGACAGGCATTAAAAATGCAAAGGCGATACTCTACCATGTGATTGCAACAGGCACATGCTTCTCGACATCCTGATTTCTAGCACACACCCTCCACATGCTAAACTAGTCCTGTACTTCTGTAAATCGCTCTTTGAAGGCAGCAGAGGGCGGATGTAGCACAGACAGTCCATCTCTGAACAATGCAGATCTAATTTAGCCCGAGGACTCGCCCCATTCTTCAGCCATCTTTTTCATTACGTTTAAGGCCTTCAGCTTTAGAGTTTCTCGCTCATCGGCACACAGCTGATAATGGCCGAAGTGGCTGTTGCAGAGGTCGAGCATGTGACCTTTGCCTCTGACTGTAAACACTGGCTGAGAAGAGTTGTGTGTGTATACAAGTTTTCAACATAAATCATTACAGAGGCTGATTTCACTGAAGACCACATTGTTGCTCATCAGCGGGGATGGGGTGGAATAGTTGACAGATCGTGGGTCCTCAGAGACTGTCTGTTCTTGTCAGGTGTTCTATCAAAGCCCTGGAATTAAAACTTAACACCAGTGACAGCACCAGTGGTTTTAGGTAACAATTAGGGCTGTAATGGTATGGATTTTTTCTTACTGGTGAAAAAAAAAAGAAACACATATCAGTGATTTGGTGGTTCCCTCCTGCAACAATAAATACAGCCTTTTTTGATTGGATCTCATTGAAGGATAGTGTTTGAAAAGTAGCGCAGATCCTTTAAGGAACAGGGCAGTGTGTACTGTAAGTCATTTCTAGATGGGAACCCCAAACCCGCAAAAGATCTTGCAAGAATGATCATTTTAACCTAAACTATACTCTTTCCCAAACTGAATTCTATCATTTTTCATTTATAAAGTAAAGTTCTTCATTTTCCTTTTTTGTTTGAACTTGAAGGTGAAGATGTGACAAAGACAGAAGCATAGAATCTCTGAACTCCTTAGTTACTAGTATTAGCAAGCTAACTTTATCAGCTTTAGCTTGTTGGCTAAAATGTGTCGTATCCGGTAACCCCAGACCCACAAAAGATCTCCATGATGATAAAACCAGCACTATGCACATGTCTTACTGTTGAAAATAGTTGTTGTTGTTGTTAGCTGTTCACTGTCAGTCCCATGATGCCTTGGGTTGAGTCTGTCAGACAATCAGTGCCTGTGTTCCTGACTTGTCCCGACTGGACCCAATGAGTTGCGGCGGACAATCACCCACCCTAGAGACTCAAGGTTTCAGCCTGTTAAGAGGGAGTTTTTCCTTGCCGCCAAGTGCTTCCTCATGGTTGCAATTGTTGGGTCTCTAAATAATATTATGAAAGATACGGTCTGGACCAGCCTTCTGTGAAAAGTGCCCGACTTCTGCTATGATTTAGTGCTGATCAAATTCAACTGAATTTAACCTGTCAACCGTTCAGATGCTGTGTTATCTGACTTGCCATGTGTGACAGCTATAGACTGACCATACAAAAACTATTTGTGGTAATGGCAGTAATGAGTACAACAGTTCACAAGACTGCCATATTGTGGTCGTCACAGCCCTGACACCTGTTTTGGACTGAGCACATCTGTGTAACCCCTTTAATTTTTAAAGACACAATACCTCTTGCTGACTGAAAAGTGTACATTTTTAACAGGTTTTGTTCTTTCCAACACAGTTAAATCGCAGGCTGTAAAGAACATTCAGTCTCCATGGGCAACTAGCGAGGCATTATACTTATTGTGACTGAAATATAAAGGCGCTTTTTTTCTCCCCTTACAAGAAAGCATTTGCTGTTGTTCATTCTTATTCACTATACACAACAACTGGCTAGATGATTCACAGTAAACACAGCAAACATTAAACCTTCATTTTGTTTTGCCAGTTTCTCTTTTAGCATTATTTCATTGTGCTCCAGTTAAATGTTTTCATATCTGTGCAGCATCACATTAAGCTCAGATTCCTATCAGTCACTCGACACCCACAGGAAGAGCAGGAAGTCTCCTGTAGGAAAGAATAAATCATAAACATGTTTCCTTGCGCACGTTATTATCACATCCATGCTGTGTTAGTCCTTGTTAGCAAGACTGTGTATCTTTTTAGATGTACTGTACAAACAGAGTGATTTATTAAGACTTCACAGATTCAGTCAGCACCCCAAACACTGATGGGATGTGATTGCTGTCACAGTCCTGAAGCAGGGAGGCTTTCCTCATAATCACATCATTTTTCACAGGAGGCCTCTGCCACGCCCTGAAACTCTGCCTGTCCACACATGAGGAAAAAGCCAAATCAAACAGCTTCGATCATACAATACCCCAACAGATTACATCTGCCACTTTGCCCCAAGCAGGCAGAGCCGGCGGGCCAGGGTGCTGACACTGGAGCTATGTGGCTTCAAGTTGTAAGCCGTAACTGATACACCAGCATGGACGTGGCATTAGAACGCTAATGGAAAGGATAAACTTAGCGGTCTGCAGGTTACAGTGGATAAACGGGCCTGTCAACTGTCAGTGATAAATCAAATGTAGTCTCTGGTCAGTTCATGTAT
>JAJHUR010086427.1:0-22505 GCA_027495735.1 Lutjanus campechanus
TTGTGTGGTTGTGTGGTTGTGTGGTTGTGTGGTTGTGTGGTTGTGTAGATGTGTGGTTGTGTGATTGTGTGGTTGTGTGTTTGTGTAGATGTGTTGTTGTGTAGTTGTGTAGATGTGTGGTTGTGTGATTGTGTGTTTGTGTAGATGTGTTGTTGTGTAGTTGTGTGATTGTGTGGTTGTGTGTTTGTGTAGATGTGTGATTGTGTGGTTGTGTAGATGTGTGGTTGTGTAGATGTGTAATTGTGTAGATGTGTGATTGTGTAGATGTGTGATTGTGTGGTTGTGTGTTTGTGTAGATGTGTGATTGTGTGGTTGTGTGGTTGTGTAGATGTGTGGTTGTGTGATTGTGTGGTTGTGTGGTTGTGTGGTTGTGTGGTTGTGTAGATGTGTGGTTGTGTAGATGTGTGGTTGTGTGATTGTGTGGTTGTGTGGTTGTGTAGATGTGTGGTTGTGTAGATGTGTGGTTGTGTGATTGTGTGGTTGTGTGGTTGTGTAGATGTGTGGTTGTGTGATTGTGTGGTTGTGTGGTTGTGTGGTTGTGTAGTTGTGTAGATGTGTGGTTGTGTGATTGTGTGTTTGTGTAGATGTGTTGTTGTGTAGTTGTGTGATTGTGTGGTTGTGTGTTTGTGTAGATGTGTGGTTGTGTGGTTGTGTAGTTGTGTGGTTGTGTAGATGTGTGGTTGTGTGGTTGTGTAGTTGTGTGGTTGTGTAGATGTGTGGTTGTGTGGTTGTGTAGTTGTGTGATTGTGTGGTTGTGTGGTTGTGTAGATGTGTAGTTGTGTAGATGTGTGATTGTGTGGTTGTGTGTTTGTGTAGATGTGTGATTGTGTGGTTGTGTAGATGTGTGGTTGTGTAGATGTGTGATTGTGTGGTTGTGTGTTTGTGTAGATGTGTGGTTGTGTAGATGTGTGGTGGTGTGGTTGTGTGGTTGTGTAGTTGTGTAGATGTGTGGTTGTGTGATTGTGTGGTTGTGTGATTGTGTGGTTGTGTGGTTGTGTAGATGTGTTGTTGTGTAGTTGTGTGATTGTGTGGTTGTGTGGTTGTGTAGATGTGTGGTTGTGTGTTTGTGTAGATGTGTTGTTGTGTAGTTGTGTGGTTGTGTAGATGTGTGGTTGTGTGGTTGTGTGGTTGTGTGTTTGTGTAGATGTGTTGTGTAGTTGTGTGGTTGTGTAGATGTGTGGTTGTGTAGTTGTGTGGTTGTGTAGTTGTGTGATTGTGTGGTTGTGTGGTTGTGTAGATGTGTGGTTGTGTGATTGTGTGGTTGTGTGATTGTGTGGTTGTGTAGATGTGTGGTTGTGTGATTGTGTGGTTGTGTAGATGTGTGATTGTGTGGTTGTGTGTTTGTGTAGATGTGTTGTTGTGTAGTTGTGTGGTTGTGTAGATGTGTGGTTGTGTGGTTGTGTGGTTGTGTAGTTGTGTGATTGTGTGGTTGTGTGTTTGTGTAGATGTGTTGTTGTGTAGTTGTGTGGTTGTGTAGATGTGTGGTTGTGTGGTTGTGTAGTTGTGTGATTGTGTGGTTGTGTGTTTGTGTAGATGTGTTGTTGTGTAGTTGTGTAGTTGTGTTACCTGCAGCAGATGGTGGTCGACACTCCTTCACTTTGCAGCACAGAAGCTTGTCCATGTTTATGTTTACATGATATATAATTTTTAACAGTTGTTTCATGCAGATCTGAACCGTGGACGTTTGGTCCTGTTGCGCCTCCACTAACAGACTCTTCTGACAGGAAACCATCATTATATGAGTCAAATATCACTCTGCACACCAACCAAACTCCATTAACAGAATCAGTCATTTTATCTCTCAGAACTCAGCAGTTGTTGGTCTGCTGCTGCCTCCATCTGTTAGTGTGTTTGTGTTGCTGTGAGACTTTTGTGAATCCAAACTAACGCTGAAGTCTCACAGTAACACAAACACACTAACAGATGGAGGCAGCAGCAGACCAACAACTGCTGAGTTCTGAGAGATAAAATGACTGATTCTGTTAATGGAGTTTGGTTGGTGTGCAGAGTGATATTTGACTCATATAATGATGGTTTCCTGTCCACCACTCTACCTAATTTCTCACCATTCGTGTTTATAATTTTTGTCTACTTATATTTTATATTTGCACAGTGTTTTGGTACACGACTGGTGTAGTGTATTTCTGTACATTCAGTATAGTACTTTGTATATTTTAATCTTATGTATATATGGCTATTTTTCTTATATATTTTATTTTTTACTTTGACCTGTTTTTCTGTCTGTCTGATGACAGCTGCTGTAACACAAGATTGGGATCAATAAAGTACTATCTATCTATCTATCTATCTATCTGTCAGAAACGTCTGTCTGACATAAAGATAAAGTGGTGAAAATATTTTAAATACACTCTAACAGACCTCAGCTGTTTCCTGCTGCTCCTCCACACAGGGGGCGTGTCCATCTACTGACTGACAACCACACTTCAAAAACAAACTATCCCTTTAATCCACCACCATGATACTGTAAAGTAATAGACTCTGTGTGTGTCTGTGTGTGTGTGTGTGTGTGTGTGTGTGTGTGTGTGTGTGTGTGTTTGCAGGTTGTTCAGATCATCGTCGGCGTGCTGTGTATTCTCTTCAGTCTGACCGCCGCCTACTCTCCCATCCTGTTCGTCCACGCTCCGTTCTGCCTCGCCGTCACCGTACGTAAACTTTACTCTCTCTCACACCAAGTAATAGATTACTGAGTAATATAAGAGAGCTGGTTCAGACAGAGAGAACGATCAGCACGTGTCTCTGCTCTCCTTCAGTTCATCATCTCCGGCTCTCTGGCTCTGGCGGCGGTGAGACGGACGTCGGTCAAACTGGTGAGTGTTCACGCTTCATCTAATCGAACTGAGGAAACGAGGAAGTATCGATCGATCGATCGATTATCTGTTGTTTTATCATGTTTCTGGTCACATGACTGCAGGACTTTTTGATTTGTTTGACGCCAACGAGACAACAAAGAGTTTTATTTATGGGAAGATGTGAGGCTGCTGCTCTGACCCCGCCTCTTATATCTAACTACTAACATCACATAATGAAAAATAAATAAATCTATGCCCGTGTGTGCAGATTTGTGCGTCTCTGGGGTGGAACTTGATCAGCGTGGTGTTCGGCGTGGCGGGCGTGGCCTACACCTGCTGGCTGCTGGCCTATCGTCCCGCCTCTCAGCGCTTCTGTGACGACACCAACATGGGCTTCGTGCCGTCGGATCTGGAGAGGAGCCGATGCATCGACAGGCTGAGGATGCTGGATGTAAGTTTATCACACGGCTCCCGTCATCGTCTCAACATGAGCCCGTTTTATTACATCACAGACGAAACCCGACCAAAGATCCTCTGTGAGGGAAGAAGCTCCACTCTGTGACACAACCAGATTATTTTCAAGAATTAACCACAGAGTGAGACATCTTCTCTCTCGATGATCGCTGATCCATGATTCATATTTTCCAGTTATTGTCAGGACGTCATCCTGGACTTTGATCAGCAATTTCTTATATTTTATGGACCAAACAACTGATTGATTAGTGGAAGAATTGTTGTCAGGTGTTGTCATGGACGTGCTGTTGCATTGCTGTGTGTGTGACAGCTGTGTGTGTGTGTGTGTGTGTGTTTCAGGTGTCTGTGTACGGACCCCTCGGCCTCCTCCTAGTTCTTCTTGTCCTGCAGGTTTGTGTCGCCATCACTGTCTGTGTTTTCTCTGCCAGAGCCATCAGACTCCGCGCCAACTACGCCCGCATCGTGGTGAGACATGTTATCATGTTATTACAGTCACCTGGCCTCTGTGTGTGTGTGTGTGTGTGTGTGTGTGTGTAGTTGCTCCTCTGAAACGATTTGTTTGCTTGTTGTTGTTTTTGTTTTATTAATGAAGTCATCGTTACCTTTTTATCCTGAATGAGTCAGAAGGAGTTTATATTAAATTCACTCAAAATCAAACTCTAAAGTGAGACAAGAGACAAGAGAGGCGAGATTCATAACAATCTGTTTTACATGGTTTTATAACATCAGTGATGATGACTTTTTGATTTGACCTTTGACCTGCAGGTGGAGGTGGATGACAGCGCTCTGCTGAGCGGCGCAGCGTTGGAACACGGCAGCGACACCGACCTGCTGCAGCCGTGAGAGGAGAGAAACTCTGAACACCACTAATGATACCACAACGCTGTCGTACTCTGTTGTCATGACAACCTGTAATCATCTTTCCAACAGTTTGTCTCTTTCTGTGTTTTTTGTTCTTTTTTTCTCACTGCTGGGATCAAAATGCTCTTTATGTCACACTGCATTCTGGGTAATTTAGGGGTTAATCTGCTTAGTTTGTGATTGTGTTTGAATGTGAAGCGATGATTTTGTATTTTGTTGTGAGGCGTCAGAGAGGAAACACGTCAGGACAAACTGAAGTACGACATCATCAAACAACAGGAATCAGATTTTTACTCAAGAAACTGAAACTTAAAACTTGTTTTAAGCCAAATTCACCAGAAGACACTAAAACTTTTCACAGGTGATCTAATGTTTGTCTCAAACCAGGCAGAGTTTAACAAACTTTCTTTAAAGGGAGACTTTGTGTCAGTATCACAAAGTCTCATCGTCTAGTTTCCACAGATGTGATATCAGGGATATTACGTCCATAAAAACACTTAAACATGCTTTGATAATCTGTTTTCATCTGAACGGTACCAAAATCTTTGTGCACTTTAACTTTTTCTTATTAACAACCCAAACAAACTGAAGTAAAAAACATTGTTTTAGTTAAATTGTTGAATATATCTGATATATTCCCCCGGGGAAGACTCAGGACACGCTGAGGGACGATGTCGCTCGGCTGGTCTGTGAATGCCTCAGGACCCCCCGGGAGACCTGGAGGAGAGGGGGATCCAGGGGGGAGAGAAGTCTGGGCATCCCTGCTCAGACCGCTGCCCCCCTGCGACCCGACCCCGGATAACCAGAAGAAGACGGATGGATCTGATATATGTAAAAACATGATATGAGATGTGTGAGAGCACTGTGAGAAACTTCTGTTTTGTTTCTGTCTGTTTGTTCTCAACAGTTCTTCAATAAATCAAAGATTTTTTTCCACGTTGTTTGTTCTCACTGAGGAAACATGAAGGGTCTCTGGTTTTGTGACTTGCGGAGTTTTAAATCTGTCTGACTTCTCCACAATATACTGGACCTGGTTAACACTCAGCTTGTGGAGCTCAAAGAGACAAAAATACTTACTTACTTACTTAGGCCTTTAAGTTCCCACAGGAACATAGGCCATCGACGAAACTCTTCCATCCTCTCCGTTCCTGGGCCCTCCGCTCGAGATGTTGCCATGACAGCCCCTCTTTCTTCATCTCCTGCTCTGTGGTTCTTCTCCAGGTTGTTCTTGGTCTGCCTCTGCTCCTCCTGCCCTGTGGGTTCCATGTCAGCGCCTGTTTGGTGACGGATTGCCTTTTTTCTGAGTGTGTGACCTATCCACTTCCATTTTCTTCTCCGTATTTGGATTTCTATTGGGTCTTGTTTGGTGAAAACAGTCAAAAATACTAATAAATAATAAAAAATGAAAAACCAGAAATCCTGAAGATGATCACACTGTTTGATGAAGGAACTTTTATTTTAACTAGAATGAGAAAATACAAACTAAACATCTCAGCCTGATTCTTATGTAACTAACTTTTAACACTTGAGTAAAATAATGTGTTCTGATTACATTAGTAGCCCTTGTAATCAGATTACTTCCCCCTGGTTACTGTAACGTGTCCGTGGTCTCAGTGTCTGACAGCTCAGAGTGTGAATCCAGTTTCCTGCTGCTTCCTCTTATTGATTTTCTGCTGCTCATCACTCAGTCATGATGATGAAGAGGAGGAGGAGGAAGCAGACAGGAAGCGGAGCCGCACCCTGAGCTCAGACACTTCAGGACCACCGGACTCGCTGCAGCTGAGGTGAGTTCATCAATATGTTTACTGGAGCATCTAAATTATATCTGATATTTAAAAAGTAAGTCAGGACTTTCTGTTAAAGTGCTGAACGTCTGTTGATGAAGATGATTCTCTGCAACCTGCAGATTTAATTTAACAAAACTAAACACTTGTCGACATGATGAAAAGTCAGTGATACAATATTTATCACGACATTTTAAAAAAGACTTGAAAAAAACAATCAATTTAGTTCATATTAAATTAGTTTTTCTTTTTAACTTAAAGTCCTTAAAATTAAATTAAATAATAAAATTGGCATGAAGTTTTGGCAATGAATGTTTGAATTATGTGAACAATGTATGGAGGACCAAAACTGCCCAAAAAATATAAATAAATGAATATTACATTAAATGCCGCATTGTAGTTTATTCATTTTTAAATTGATTTATTTATTTATGTTTCTTCTTCCATCTTCCTGCATTTGCCCCTATTTACTTCCCTAAACTGATTTTATTTTATTATTATTTTATTTTGACATTTCTTCTTGCATCTCTGTTTCATATGTTACTGAACAGTCAACTTTTCACTTTGGTTGATCGACGTCACAGCGTCCAGATACAGAACATAAAAAGAAAATACAGAAATAAATATTTGTACATAAAAGAATCAAATCAAATAAAAATACTGAATAATACCATATTCATATTTATTTAGAAAAAAATAATAAACTTGGAAAATGGAAACTAAATTGAACTGGAAAGAAAACAAACAGACAAACGTCAACAAATACAGAAGAAAAATAAAACAAAAATATAAATACATTTTTACAATTATTTCTAATTGTACAATTTATTTATTTATAAATACATTAATTACTAATTACTTACTTACATTGCTACTCTTCGATCATATAAGTTAATGAAATATAGCAACATATGGATTGGATAATACAGCCTGTTACCGCCTGTTACAGTCTGTTACAGTTAATTACAGTCTGTTACAGCCTGTGACAGTCTGTTACAGCCTGTGACAGTTAATTACAGTCTGTTACAGCCTGTGACAGTCTGTTACAGCCTGTTACAGTCTGTTACAGCCTGTGACAGTTAATTACAGTCTGTTACAGCCTGTGACAGTCTGTTACAGCCTGTTACAGTCTGTTACAGTTAGTTACAGTCTGTTACAGCCTGTTACAGTTAATTACAGTCTGTTACAGCCTGTGACAGTCTGTTACAGCCTGTTACAGTCTGTTACAGCCTGTGACAGCCTGTTACAGTCTGTTACAGCCTGTTACAGTTAATTACAGTCTGTTACAGCCTGTGACAGCCTGTTACAGTCTGTTACAGCCTGTTACAGTCTGTTACAGCCTGTTACAGCCTGTTACAGTCTGTTACAGTTTAATTCACCAGTGTTTCAGTTTGACGCCTTCTTCAGGGTTTTAAAAGACAAAATGTCTCAACAAACATGAAACAGAAGATGAGACTCAGGTGTGCTTGCAGGGGGCGTGTCCTCATGATGTGGGAGGAGCTGAGAGCGACCTGGTCATGTGGGACATTTTAATGATTAGAAACAAAAATAGAAACTTCATGAATTCATATTTACACTGATTACTGACTGACTGTGTGTCTGTTCTGCAGCTTCTGCACAAGAACCAGACGGAAACATGGTGGGTTTACTGTCTTTACACCTGTCTGTCTCCTCACCTGTCTGTCTGAAAACCTGTCTCCTCACCTGTCTGTCTCCTCACCTGTCTGTCTGAAAACCTGTCTCCTCACCTGTCTGTGTTTACACCTGTCTGTCTCCTCACCTGTCTGTCTCCTCACCTGTCTGTCTGAAAACCTGTCTGTCTCCTCACCTGTCTTTCTCATCACCTGTCTGTCTTTACACCTGTCTGTCTGAAAACCTGTCTGTCTCTTCACCTGTCAGTTCAGAGCTCTCAGATTATGGCTAATGTTAGCTAATATGCTACGTTAGCTAACACTTCTCCAAACTTCCTGCTGCAGCGTTTTGTTTTGTTTTGTTTTGTTTTGTTTTTTCTTCTGTGTGTCCTGATTCTCTTTGAGCTTCAAAAAAAGTTTGGATATAAATTCAGATTATACTCAGTATTCAGGACCTGGCTGCTGTGAAATTCATAACATCAAATTATTTAACAGTAAACAGACTTTGAAGAGTTTAAAATGTTTAAACAGGAAAAACACTGAAGACACTGTTTCACATTCTTAAGACATAGTTTGACATGTTGGGAGACATATTTGCTGTCACACCGTCTGTCTGTCTGTCTGTCTGTCTGTCTGTCTTCAGGGACAGGAGAATCTGAAGACTTTTGGGGTGAGTTCACTGCTAAAATACCAACAAAAACTTCTGAATTGAACCTGATTCATCAGTGGTGGAAAGAGAACTGAAATCTGTACCTGAGTACAAGTACTGTTACATTACTAAAATATTACTCAGTTACAAGTAAAAGTACTGGTGTTAAAAAAATGATTAAGCAAAAAGTTTAAATTTTGACTTTTTAATGTCATAATTTCGATTTTCCAGTTTAGCATGTGGATATTTTTTCTTTTAGTGGCAGAAACGAGCTTCTATAAAAGTTTTCTAATATTTTCAGCTCCTCTGTTCCAAAGTCGTGCAGATGATGACTGACGGCAGCAAAACCAGAAAATTAATGTGTGCGACACATTAACAAACACACCACCAGTCAGTCAGAACAGTGACGATAGAAACAACACTGCCATCTAGTGGTCGGAGGCTTAAACACATGAATCTCTGCACATCATGATTCAGTACATTTGAGAATCAGTAATATCAATAATATCAATAATATCAATAATATCGCAAAACTCAAGTTCAGTTTCTTTCACCTCTAGTCAGTAAATCATCAGGGTTTTCTGTATTAGCCTGGAAGTAGTATGGAATTATTTTGAAATATAATAATCATAAATAAATAATAATAATAAAAACAGTCTCTTCACTCCTGATACATTATTGATGATTTCATGGAACCATCAGCAGCTTAATGGAGAACAACTTCCTGACTGATGATAAACAACAACTACAGCATCAGCATTTACCTCAAAGCCTCATGGGAGCTGTAGTCATTCGGTGGTGTGAGCTGTAAGAATGTAGAGATACAGAATCTACCTGAACTACTTTCTCACTGCCAGAGAGAAAGTAGTTCCTGTTATAGTATTTTGATCAGTTGGGTTGTGATTTCTGGAGAGACGCAGCTGTTTTAAGCTTTTCAAATATATTTTTTACTCTTTGAACATCAAAAGCATCTTTACTGCTGATGTCAAAACAAAACTCTGTAACTGAGACCAAAACTCTCTGGAGGATCAAACTACAGCTGAGAGGAAAAATACGTGTTTTGGATTTTGGGGTGAACTGTCCCTTTAAACAGACTTTTATTTTGGAAATCTCCCCTCAGTAGAGGAAGCTGAGTGTTTCAGAGGTGTTGGAGGTTTAATTTTCTCTGACATCACTTCCTGTCCAGGCGGTGGAGATGGTGCTCGGGCTGCTCGACGTCTCTCTGGGTTCCGTTCTGCATCAGGTGCCGTCGACCTTCAGGAAGGAACTCTTCGTTGTTTTCATCGCTGGAGCGTTGGTGAGAACCCAACAGGTTCCACGTTCACTGACAGCGTTACGTACAGGTTCTAACTAGAACCATGTAGGGTTCTTCAGCTTATGACCACAGGAGAACATTTTTGGTTCTTGGTAAAACTTTTTTAAAAGTTCACTTTGAACTCTCAAACAGTTCCACCTAGAACCCAACATAAAGGGTTATATCTAGAACCATCTGTGAAAGGTTTCACCTAGAACCCCCTGTGAGAGGTTCTCTAGAGAACCCTCTTGGGGTACAATGGTTCCACCTAGAACTCTCTCTGGAGGTTCTATTGCTAACAAGAATCCAACCTGGGGGTTCTACCAAGAACATTTTTATATTCCAAGGGTTTAATCTAGAACCAACCAGAGAGTTCTACTGAGAACGGTTTTATATTCAAAGCCTTTCACTAGAACACAACCAGCGGGTTCTACCAGCGGGTTCTATCTTTTTATATTCCAAGGGTTTTATCTAGAACACAACCAGGGGGTTCTACTGAGAACTGTTTCATACTATGGTACAAAGAACCCCTGAAAGAGTTCTTCAAGGATTTCATCAAGCCTTAAAGAACTCTTTCTTTTAAAAAAGGTTCTTTGGATGAAAAGAACCTTCACGTTGGACTCAGGCAGGAATTTAAAAACTTCACCGACCACATTCAGACAGAACCCAACAACACTGTTCTCAAACCGTCTCAGTAAACATCAGTGACTACGTCAGGACGTAGAATTCACTGGTTCCTCTGTTCCAGGTTCTCCCTAGAACCCTGCCACTGACATGTTGGTTCCTTCTTTCAGACCATCCTGTTCGGCTCCTTTCTGGTGTGTGGAGGCAGGAAACCCGCCTACTCCTGCGTGAGTTCTCCGCCTCCGCAGACTCTTTAATAACTGTCATGGAATTATTAAACAAACAAGGTTCTCAAACAGCTGATCGCTCACGATTCATGAGGGTCTGATTAAGTGCTGATACGTTCCAACACTGAGAGTAAATACTCACATTTACAAGAAGAGATCAGGATGAAGAGAGTTTTGACCACTGACGTTTATAAAGATGGACGACATAGTCCAGAACATCTGGTCGCCCCCTGCTGGCTGGCTGCAGTACAAGTTATAAACCCCGCCCCCTCCATGTCAGCAGATGGGACATGAACCAAAATAAAACCTCAAATTAAACGTAAAAAACGTTTTCAAAAGATGTTCTTATCAGGTTGCTTTTAGTTATTTGTTTTAATAAAAAGGGTGTTTAACGCCATGATTGACAGCTGAGCTCTGCTCGCCACTGAGTCATCCGGCTGTGTGGGCGGGGTGTTGATAGCATGGCTCCGCCCCCCGATCACTACTGCACAGACTCTGGCTCCAAAACAAGATGGCAGCCCTCGTTTCAGAGATATTTTGGACTCATTTTGTACAGCTGATAAAGTGGAACCACAGCCTCCATCTTTATTAACTTCAGTGGTTTTAACTTCAGTTAAAAGTATTTCATGTGTCAATAATAATACAGACACAATAATAAAAATATAATTCATGTGAAATGAAGCGGTGACTTTTTGCTGTGATTCCAGTTGAAGATGAACGTGTGTTTCAACCTGAGCATGGTGATTGTGTCAGGTTTCGCCTTCGGCGTGCTGGTGAGACACGTCCCGTACTGCAGCGGCTCCTCCTGTGACTACAGTCTCATCAAAAACAGGGTGGGTCCACGTGACCACAGACAGGTGGTCTGTTGTGTTCAGGTTGTAGAACAGCAGCAGAGACTCTAAACTTGTCGTCTCCTCAGGTTCTGGTCGGTGGGATCTTGGCGATCCTCATCACCATCTTATGTGTGGAGACGCTGATCAGTCTGGTCGTAGTTGTGACGGGGCTGTGCTCCATGATGGATGACCATCCACAGGTACGATGATGGAGGGGTATTAAATGTTTACCTCCAGCAGCCTCTGAGCAGCCCGTCCTGTTTCTCTTGTCTCCCACAGCAGTCTGAGGACCCTGAACGCATCGGCAGCACCACCTCCGAGCCTCTCTGCACCCCCTCTCAAAACCAGGAGACACCTGGAGTGGACGGCGTGAAGACGGACAGCTGATTTAAACAAACTGTAACTGTTCCATTAATGTTCTCACATCCACTTAAAACTTTTTCAAAGCTTCAGAATTTGAGTTGGGCTCAAAACTCAATAAATAATAATACTCAGAAAATTAAAGTGTAAACAAAAATAAATTAATAACCATCGTTTGTGACCATATATTGTCGTTGTTGTTGTTGTTGTTGTTGTTGTTGTCGTTGTTGTTGTGTTTACTCCTCCATACTGGACTTTGGGAAACACTGATCAACATTTTCTGACATTTTATGGACAAAACAACAAATTGATTCATGGAGAAAATGATCAACAGATCAATCGATAAAGAAAATAATCAATACAGAAAATATTTGAAAAATAGGTCCTGATAAAATACAAACCTGATGTGGAGCACGTGGACATTTAAACATCATGAAAAGAGGTGACGACACAGAAAAATATAGAGGATTTAAATAAAAATAAAATAAAATGTAACACATAAATAAATAATACATGAATAAACAAAAATATCTTTGTAAATGAGGGAGTCAGTAAAGATGTAATATACTGAGCAGACACACACAGGTCACGTGTTTCAGACAGCGCCCCCTGTGGCTGACGTGTGTTATGACCTCTCGATCCCGGAAGCTGCGGTTGTTTACCTGTTGATACCTGTTTGATTTCACGCTGAATGAACAGACGAACACTTTTTTTTAAATTGATAAGTGTCCACCATACCGTATATATACAAACACCAGTGTATATACAATATATACAATATATACAAATGTACATATACACATAAACACTTAGGGGTACCGTACCTGGAAAATTAATTAAACATGTTAAAGGACTGAACAGACGAACACTAGGATCGTGTTAACAGGATGTCAGCGTCACTTCCGGTTTATTTTTTTTAAAGTCTTTACTGCAGTTTTTTGTCTCAACTTCCTGATCGAGAGCTGCTGCTGATCTGTGAGGATGATGATGATGAGGAGGAGGAGGAGGATGATGAGGATGAAGATCAGTGTGAAGCTGCGCGCTGCTTTCAAAGGTACAAACTGATGAGATGTTTTTACTTTCACTTTCACAGTTAAACTCTGAAACAGGACGAGTTCATCTGAACACAGTCAGACTTTCTCTGTCTGAGCTGCTTTAATAAAACCTGAACCTCCAGTCAGAGGTAATAACAGGCGTCATGACGGTGGTTATTAACTGTCTTTGTTCATTCAGACTTTATTCTTCAGACTCTGTGCGCGCTCACATAAAAAGGTCCGTTTGTTGCGTCATGTGACTCTTCTTCTACACAAAGTGAAGCGACCACGAGCCGAACACTTCAGTCAAACTGATCCAGTTGTTATAATTAGGAGCTGTGGAAAATATACTAAATATATGACGACAAAAAGCAACATGATGCTGCAAATAAAGCAGGAGAAGAAGAATTCTGTCAGAAAATTACTGATCAACTAAATGTGATCTTAATGCTGCCGTTTATTTCTAACATGAAAACTGCACATTAAACAATAAAACTTCACCTGCTCCAGACCAGGTGATGAGTTCAGCATCAGTTACCATGGTGATCTAACAGGTTAACAGAGACACACCTTCATCTCACTTCACGGTTCACCTCTCTGAACTTTCTCAAACACAAACAGATGTTTTTACTTCCTGTGCATTTATTATTATTTTTCATCTAAAATAATCATCCTGCTGTACTTCAGTCACTGACTGAGTAACTGATTGAGTTTAGGCAGGCTTGGGGAGTAATGGATTACATTTAACAGGATTACATTTTTTGTGTTAAAGTTAAATTAAGTTAAAAGTGTGATGCAAAAAATTATAATTCCTACACATTGTGAATCACATCATCATAACTGTCAAAATGATCACAATATTATACATATATGTATTTTTTCCCTGTATTGTGCAGCTCCACAGGTCATCAGGCTTGGAGAGTAATAGATTGTTATTATTATTATTATTATTATTAGGATTACAGTTTTAAAATAAAGAATGATATCCCATCATGCACAGTGAACACAGCTGATAATTCATCTTCATGATCTCGAGTGAAAAAACGATTCACTGAATCGATCAATAAATAAACTGATCACAACAAAGGAGGGAACAGCTGGACGAACTAATGAACCAAACAACATAAACAATGAGAGCTGCTGCAGTGATTCATCTGTTATTAATTAACTATTAAATTCATTTATCTGAGCGAGTTATTATTTCAAGTCATGTCTGAAATTTCAGCTTCTTAAATGAAGATATTTTCTGGTTCCTTTGCTTCTCTGTGACTGATAATATCAGTCGACTGATATACTGGCTGGGTTCTAACGTGTGGTTCTAACGTGTGGTTCTAACGTGTGGTTCTAACTTGTGGTTCTAACGTGTGGTTCTAACTTGTGGTTCTAACTTATGGTTCTAACGTGTGGTTCTAACTTGTGGTTCTAACGTGTGGTTCTAACTTGTGGTTCTAACGTGTGGTTCTAACGTGTGGTTCTAACGTGTGGTTCTAACTTGTGGTTCTAACGTGTGGTTCTAACGTGTGGTTCTAACTTGTGGTTCTAACTTGTGGTTCTAACGTGTGGTTCTAATGTGTGGTTCTAACGTGTGGTTCTAACTTGTGGTTCTAACGTGTGGTTCTAACGTGTGGTTCTAACTTGTGGTTCTAACGTGTGGTTCTAACGTGTGGTTCTAACTTGTGGTTCTAACGTGTGGTTCTAACTTGTGGTTCTAACGTGTGGTTCTAACGTGTGGTTCTAACTTGTGGTTCTAACTTGTGGTTCTAACGTGTGGTTCTAATGTGTGGTTCTAACGTGTGGTTCTAACCTGTGGTTCTAACCTGTGGTTCTAACGTGTGGTTCTAACGTGTGGCTCGCCTTTCAGAGGAGTTCATGTTCTTTCAGGGGGGCTGAGCTCCTCTTGGTTCCCCTGAGATTCAAACTATGTTGACACGACAAATTCAGACTGATATGATCAGATTGATCTGATTCTTAAAGGAAAAACAACATTTTGTTCAAACTTTAAATTGAATTCTGCATCAAGTCAAAGAACAAGACGTCGTTCTGAAGCTGAAATGTTCTCTTCATTTCTCTCTTTCAGGTTTTTGATGCTCGGTGGCAGCTGATGTAAACAGGATGGCTCAAGGTTGGTCCTCAGGTCTTTCATATCTTTATATTATATATATATTTCACAACTTTCATATATTTAATGTGCTGCCATCAAATTAAAATAAAACCAGAACGTCTGCACTCAGAAAAGGTGAAGCAGCATCATAATAAAGTCCTGTGGTGCTGCAGAGAATCTGATTCTCCAGATGTGGAAAAAAACAACAAATATCATCACAATGTTAATAGTTTTATTTTTTAAATGAAAGTTTAAATTGTGATGTGATTGTGATGATTCCCACGACGCCCCGCTCCACTGCTGTCGTTTGTTTTTTAACTTTTTCATGATAACTTTTATCTCCTGGCTCATGTTTGTGTCTGTCTGTTCTTCTTCAGTGGTGTTTGTGGATGAACAGCGAGTCCGTCTGGTCCTGCAGCAGATGAGGGAGTTTTTCAGAGGAGTTGATGGAAAAGATCTCCTCCATAAAATCCTGATGAAACAGGAACCGAAACTAACCGACGAGCTCAAGACGACGTGTAAGACGGTCGAGAACGTCGTCACAGTGAGTAAATCCTCAGACGTTCTGTTGTTATTGAAGCTCGAGCACCGTTACCCTGGCAACACGTCAAACTTTGATGCTTCGCTGTAACAGGAAGTTGATTTAACATCACATGTTCTATAACAGTCCAGGTCTGAACATGTCACAGCTCTTTGATCGGGTTCTTTATAACATAATATAAAACGGTTCTCAGTAGAACCTCCTGGTTGGATTCTCGTCGGCACTCTTAGACAGGTAGAAGGTTTCAGGAAAGAACCTACAGAAAGAATTCTAGGTGGAACCATTGCACCATAAAAGGGTTCTCTTGTAGAACCTCTTACAGGGGGTTCTAGGTGAAGCCTTTCACAGATGGTTCTAGGTAGAACCCTTACCGTTGGGTTCTAGGTAGAACTGTTTGAAAGGGTTCAAAGTGAACTTTTATAAAAGGTTCGAACACCAAAAACGTTTCTTCTATGGGGACAAGCTGAAGAACCCTATATGGTTCTAGCTAGAACCTTTGTTTCTAAGAGTGTGTGAGGCTGAAAATAAAACTTTGATGGAGGTAAAAGATGCTTTCAGTGTCATTTGGTAAATGCAAAACTAATTGATTAATTGATTGTTAATTTTTTACCAATGATTGATTAAGGTAAGAGTCACATGACATAAAGAAATGACATAAACACCTTCTGATCTCTTTGGATCCAGCAGGACGTCAGGACGTCACTGGAGGAAAAACTGCTGGAGACACTAAAACGTTTAAGTGAGGAGGAGTTTGAGGAATTCAAAGATGTCCTGCAGGAGACGGACGTGAAGGACGGACTCCCGAGAATCCCAGGACACCGAATGAAGACGTCTCACAGAGGTGGAACAGTGGAGCTGATGATGGAGGCGTACGGGCGGCGGTCTGTGGAGGTGACCAGGGAGGTTCTAGAGAAGATGAACAAGAGACATCTGTCTCTCAGACTGTCACACATCAGCTCAGGATCCAAAGGTCAGACGGAGAAAAACTACCAAAACTATTTTCATATCATCTGGTTTTATTATTTTACTTTAATGTCTCTTTTTTTTCATTCATACACGTCGAGCAGGGTTCTGCCCCCACAACGATCAAAACAGACATTTTTGTCCTAAAATTCTCTTTTTTCCTGAAAACTTTTCTTTTTTTTTAAAGTTGGCACAGCTGATGGAGATTCAAGAGGACAAGCCGCCGCCACGTTTAGAGGAAAAGGTACCGAGCCGTGAGCGGTGACACACTTTTTATTATTATTACATCTTTTCTTTCATTTGGTGAACAGGTGACTTTTCATCTTACGCATCCATCAGGTCAACAATGTTTCATATACTGGTTTATAAACAAACACCTGCAAAACTACTGTTCCCATCAGCCTCGTAACTCAACAGTTCATGTAAATTCAACTCATCCCTGTGAATTCTGCATCATGGCCTTAAAGTCACAGCAAACATCTCACACATGTTTTAATGAACCGACTCAATCTTTTGTTTTATTATTCACTTTTTTTTTGTTTTAACATATATAGTTTTGAGTTTGAGCTCCAAAAAGATTGAGCCTTTTTGTGGAATATGGCAGAGCTGCACATCTTCATCTGCAGACGAAGCAGGTTTTGTTTGAGTTGTTGTTTTTTCTGAGGTTACTCAGAACTTTTCATGATTTATGCAAAAAATTGTTACTTTCTTTTGCAATTCTCAGCTGCTCCTGTAATTTAATTGCAACAAATACCTAAAAACATAACTTTTCTTTTATAAGAGCTGCCATGAAATGAGACATTTTAGGCCAAAAGACAGCTGCTGATGTCCTGCAGGGGACTGATGATACGTCCTAAACTTCATGTTAACCTTTAGCCCACTCTCCCCTCTTCATCCTAAATAATAAAACATATTATCTTATATATCAACATAACATTATTTTTTAAATCCTGTGTGTCTTCAGGAGTCTTGGAGCTTCAGGCTTGTGGAAACATGAAGGTGAGTGATTTCATCAGTTTGTCATTTGGTTCTGTGATGCTGCAAAAAGAAACTTTTCCACTTATTTACAAAGCTGATTGTTTCCTGCAGCAGGTCTGCAGCAGCTGGACCAAAGTGAACCCTGAAGTGAACAGTCCTGATCCAGAGGAGGCTCCGACTTACAGGTACAAACTGGTTCAGAAGGTTCAGAATGTTTGTTATTTATTTACTGTAGAACATTTGGTTGTTTTCTCTTCCCTCTCTGTCTGGACTTCATCAGGTTATGTCTTTGATTATTGATTATGGATGGATGGATTCAGTTGAAGGGGTGGGGGGAGGTTACAGTCGATCAGGGGGCGACGTCACTCTAACGTTCTGCGTCTTCATACTTTATCTTTGTGTTCCACCGCTCAGCCTGCAGTCTGGAGCCGGAGCCTTTGAATGCACCGTCTCTGGGCTGCGGTGGGTCTGTAAGGAGAACGTCACCTTTAAATACAAGTTCTGCTGTTTGGACGACGTGATGCTGCGGATCAAACAGATGGAGTACAGGCCTGCAGGTCCCCTGATGGACATCACGGTCTCAGCTGGACAGTTTGATGAAGTGTACCTGCCTCACTGGATCCACGTCGGTACGAGGACATGATGATAATAATCATGTTCAAACTTTTAAAATGTACGACTCATTGTGTGTGTTTGTGTTTTTGCAGAAGACAACCCGACAATAACGGACAAGTTTGCAGTCTTAAACACACACGACTGTGGAGACGTTGTGGAAAAAGTGTCTGAGGTCACTTCGTCACACGTCAAGTTATCCGAGCCCAGTTTCTCTCTCAGGATGGTTCTGGTTAAAGCCGGCTGGTCGGTGGCAATAAAGTGTAAAGTGTTGATATATAAAACCAACACAGCCTTCTTGACTCTCCACGTGTTTCTGATCCCAGATGATCCTGGTCTGCAGCAGGTTACTGCACATCTTACTGTCAGATTCAGATACACAATGACACCACAAGTAAACACTGATAAACACACAACACAGACATCAGAGTTCTGTAACCTCGAAACAACTCTGTGTGTTTTTACAGGAACTGGACAGAAGGAATTTATCCAGCGGATACACGAGGATCAAGAAACCGTATCCAGAGGAACATCTGACCATGAACCATCGTTTCATCCTGACGGCTGATTTAGACGCTGCAGAAATTTATCCTGAGGTTCGGTTCCAACTGCTTTTAAACCTGCAGGAACAAGTTCCACGTAGAAGAACACGATGGAACATTGTCGAGCTCTCACGTCACGTAACTACATTTCTCAGCAGCGTGGTTTTCTGAATCCAGTAACTTTTCAGTCGCTTCACTCTTTTATTGATCAAATAAAGTCTGTGCAATTACAGACTTACATTATTTATTATTATTGATCATTATTTATTATTATTTATCATTATTGATCATTATTGATCATTATTTATTATTATTTAGAACACTTAACATTTAAAGTTTACACGTTACGTCTTTGTGACTAACGTGAGGTCACAGACTTTGTTCTGAGCAGTTTCATGTAGGAACTATTTTCTCTCTAGTAGAAAGAAAGTAGTTCTGGTAGATTCTACTGCAGAAAGAAAATAGTTCCTACATGAAACATCAAAGTGAGCGCTGAGGCTCGCGGTCCTTTGATGTGAGAGGAAATAACCACCGCGGTTTTCTTAACCTCATTTAAAAGCAGGAGAAGAAGAAAACAAAGTGATCTCCTGGTGACACGAAGTCTAACTTCCCTCCGTCTCCTTTGTTTTGTCGTCTCTTTCAGAGATTGATGCTCACGTACGACAGCAGTGACCCAAATTTCTTCGAGGTGTTTGTTGAAAATCCAAAGACAAACTTCAAGCTCAGGCTCAGACAGGAAGACGAGCATCAGCCGATATGGAGCTGTGACATTCGAAAAAGTGATGAGAGTTTATTTCTGCTGCTTTTGACTCTGCTGAGTTAAAGACGTCTGCTGGTGGAGACAGACAGTAAATATTGTCTTTATTCTTTTTTTCAGATGAATACCAGACCTCTAAAGGTAAGACATTTCTGAAATATTCATCTTTAAGGTTTTAGGCAGTTATTTTCAAACACTGGTTTGGGACCCTCAGGTGGGTCTCAGGAGATTTTATTTGGGTCCATAAATAAATAAATTAATGAAACTGAAGAAGAGTCGCTACCGACGTTCAGAGGAAAAGACTCAGAGACACAGACGAGGCTGTGACACACAGTGTAAGTGACAAAATAACCTTTTCTTTAATTTGGTTTATAGGTTACATACATTTACAGATGGAGGCTGTAAGAATCACTTTACACTGTAAAAAAAATAGTCAAGGCAACATGCTGCAATAGATTTTTGATTTTTGAGCCCAACTCAAACTTTTTGACCTTTGAAATAAACTTGATAAAGTTTTGCAGACCTGCAGTCTTTAGTGGAGATGATGAACTTTTCCTCTTTAGATAAACTTGAATGTTTGAGCTGCAGACACATTTAAGAAGCAAAATAAAAAATGATTAATTGATTATCAAAATAGATGCAGATAAATGTAACAGTGGATCAATAACAGGTGAATGGTTGCAGCTCTCAGTGTTTGTTGTCCAGCTGTTCCTTTGTTTCTGCAGCTGAAGAGACGGATGAAAACTCCCCACAGCCAGGCTGCAGCAACGGTGAGTTTTTATTTACTTTTTTGTTGTTGTTGTTGTTGTTGTTGTTGTTGTTCGACTCCAGACGCTGCAGAAAATTATTTTAATTAAAAAAAAAAAAAGAGTTGAGTTCTATTGGAATTTCACATTCAGCTTTATTCTTTACTGTGGAGCTGACACATCACACCTCTGAGGTTATTTACTGACGTAAGCTGAGTCAGGTGAGTATTGATCTATAATAGTTATCAATCTGGAGGAGAACAGAAACAGACATAAACAGGTCACATGTGTACCTATTTTTGATCAGTTTTTCAGCTGACAGGACTGTGAAAGGGTTAATTAATAAATTAAGTGTTTCAAGTCATTTTTTAAGGAAGAAAAAAGTCAAAATTCTCTGATTTCAGCTTCTTAAATGTGAATATGTTTAGTTTCTTTGCTCCTCTCTGACTGTAAACTGAAGATCTCTGAGTTGTTTTCTGTCTTTCTTCAGGCCAACACTTTGTGGATGAACATCAGGTTGAGCTGAAAACTCGGGTGAGCGAGGTTGGGATCATTTTGGACGAGCTGCTTCACAGACGAGTCATCAGCCAGGAGAGTTTTGACAGAATCAGGGTTCTGCCAAACTCTCAGGAAAAGATGAGGGAGCTCTGCTCTCTGCTCCTGAAGGCAGGAACAAGCAGCAAAGACATCTTCTACAAAATCCTCGAGACAAATGAGCCGCATCTCATCGCTGATCTCAAGAAGAAGAAGAAGAAGTAAATGTTGTGGTGAAACCACAACAAAGACATTTTAATTTTCAGTTGTGTTCATATACTCACATGCTGGATACAGTGAAGGAACCTAACAGACACTAAAAATCCAGGGGTGGAAGTAACTAATTACAAATACTCAAGTTACTCTAATGAAGTTGGGTTTTTTTGGTGCTTGTACTTTTATGAATAGATTTTCAATTCTGTACCTGCCGTCGTCTTTCAAAAACATGAAACACAAGAGCACACATGTAACATAAACTGTGAACGTTAGCATGTCCAGCTAACTAATGCTAACTTTAACTTTATCTCCAGACAAACTTGTTAGATCCACTGTGTCTGCATCTGTTCTGTGGGGGTTTGAGGAGGAGGATGTGGCCTGATGAAGAATCAAAGTGGGTCGATGGATCCTGGAACAGAAGCTCTCTGTCCTGATCCTGATCACTTCAGTGTTTTATCAGCTCGTAATAATAATAATTATTGAGGCAGAACAACATCATTTCAACATTAATCAACATTATAATGAACATAATATAAACTGCACATGCAGCTTTCACCTTTATCTCCTTTACAGGAGATATTTTACATTTCATAATATTTTAAACTAAAGAACCTCATTAAAACAAAAGTTATTTGGTGTTTTCAGAGTCGTGATGTTGAGCTGAGACAGATTCTGTTTGTGTTCAGAGGCATCATAGTTTGTACCACAGAGGGTTGATGTTTAATCAGAGTTATTGAACTTTAATTTGACTCTTAAATTATTTGAAACTTTCACGGTTTGTGGCGTCTTCCTGCCTCGATCACTGAGACTCATTAAATGTTTGTTTCTGATGACACAAGGTTTAAAACCACATCAAATATTAGTCAGACAATCGTTTTAAGAAATGAATTTGTTTGTTGTAATGTAATATAATGTTTTTATCTGACAGATATGTGTGTTTGTGTGTTCTGAATGTGTTTTCATGTATGATTATGATGCATGTAAAGTAGGTTTAAACTGTCGTTTGTGTCAAATACTGTATGCTTAAAGATTATTTTTTTTATCTTGTATTTTTATCATTTTTGTTGCTCATTGTTTTCTATGATGATAAATTTACTCTGGAGGGCCAATTAAGATGTTTTCTACTTTGGAACTTATAATAAAATCTTTCTATCTTTCTATTTCTGTGTGGTTCTTACATTTTGAGCGAAGTGCATCAAAGAGCACATGAAGAAAGTGTAATAATATTTTTTTAATTGAGTTTTTTTTTTTTTTTATCAACAAGCAGCTAGTATACATGGGACAGTATACAAAATAAACCAATCAGAAGGAACAAATTTTAAAAACATGATATAAAAATATACATTGATTAAAAGTTTTAACAGATTTTTAGTTAGTGGAAAAGGAAATAAACGATGTTCTTTATGCATTTGTGTTTATCATGAGGAAACTACAACTCTAATTTTAATTATAAAACTTTGTGTTGTGTGATGATAATAAATGACCTCGATCACCTGAAGATGAATACAGTTTTAAAATCATTACATTATGTTTCATGCTCAGTTTTTATCTTTCTGCGTGACATTTATTTTTTAAACACGACCTGTTTCACGGCGCTTGTCTGCTGTGGGCTTTTATTTTGAAGATGCTAAGCGGATGTAGCTAACGTTAGCTACAATGAGCCGCTGTGAGGAAGCTAGTTGGTGTCTCCTCTCTGCCAGTAGGTTTCTACTCTTTCTACTGTGTTCTAATGGTGTCTGTATGTACGACATTAATGTAAATATTGATAATAAAATGTGTGGAGGTTAATGTGTGAAAGTGTGTCGCTCGCAGGGTTTTTATTCCCGCTGAATGAAGCCTGTCGAAGTAAATTTAATGTTAGCTAAAGTTAGCTGCTGATGTTTGTGACAGTTCAGGTTTCAGTCTGAACAAACTCAGTTACATGTTCAGCAGAT